>PQWD01004417.1:0-107328 GCA_019425675.1 Leucinodes orbonalis
TAATTTATGTTCTAAGAGTTATTCTTCTTGATTCTATTGCATCATCATCAGTTCATTAAACGTTCCCACCAAGGACCACGAAGGCTCGTGACACCCTATCCGGGGAGGCACCTCTATAGGGTGTATAGGCCTTAGGCGTCGACGCGGGCGCAATGCGGATTGGCCGACATCATGCACAACCTTTGAGTTACTTCGTAGGCGTACGCAGGTCTATCACGATTTTTCCTTCACCGTAAAGCGTCAGAAACGTACATAAAATTTTAAAAAGATCTGAACCTGCACCCTCCAGATCGGAAGGCAACAGTCCACACCAATAAGCCATCGTCGCTCTATGTATCTATTTAATAAGATCAGAAAAATATTTCGGTTAGTCATTCGAATTTTACATAATTCTTAGTACTCATAAGTCTACTCGAGTAATATTAACAACAGTACAAATGACTCCGCCAATTAACATTGTGTTTTTATATTAAAGGTCTAAATCTTTTCTCTATTTAATATTAACCTAGTATAAGTATGTAGTGTAATACTTATACTTGAGCAGTACCTACCTGGTTTTCGAGTTCTGAGTTAAATTTCCTGCGATACAAACATTTATGTACATGAACAATGGACATGTCTCTTTGAATTCGTCTGCTTTTTTCTATGTATATATTTATGTAGGTATGGTTTATTTATTAAAATGCATTTATTAGTTTATTCATATTTATTTGCTATTTACATTCCATAGTGTAATATAATTGGTTAGTTTGGCGTTGTGTGTATACCCAAGGCCATTTATTGTATATATTTATTAGCGATATACTCGTAGAAATCCCTTTGTCTGTTTCAACGTACTGTATATACCGACTTGGAAATTACACGACTCTCATATTTCTGTCTGTCGAATAATAAAAACATTCTCAAATAACTGTGTCTTGCACTCGTGTGTGAGACTAGGTGTGCGAGAGAGACAGATGAACGCTTTGTGCATCGGACATCGACGCTAATGATGCTTGCGTCATTAATGATGTCGAGTGATGTCGATAAATTATAATTGTATATATATAATCATCATTAAATTTATTCGCGTTATCAGGCAAAGGATTCGATGGTGTAGCGGCTAGTATAGTACGATTCACGAAAGATGACCACAAATGGCGGCGTTCAGCGCAAGATATATTAATGATGGTCAAACAATAGAATTGTGTGATAGAAAAAAAACATGAGTAGAAATAAAATACAAGATTTTCAGTCATCCTTCCGCCTCTGCTCTTCTAAATGGTTCAGTCCGAAGTGACTTAAATATAGACATATATTTATCAAATATTGTTTTGGAGCTTAGCTAAAGATATCAAATCTGTATAAGAAGGCTGTCGGTACAGTTGGACGTTATTGGCCGTTGATGATAAAATCATTAACGTTACTAAACAAATATTGTGAGGTGACTTGTCTCCTATTTCCGTAGACATAACAGTTATATTTTTGAAAGGTAAAATATAGTCAGACATGGACGTATGAAAAAATACGGGCGGAGTCTCGCTAACATCAAAGGCGTGTCAAAATTCGGCCAGTTTTGTCAGCTAGCCAGTTTTTGAAAACCACAAAATATTAAGACATTTGGCTCGAATCTGTTAACAAAGCCATATGATTATGTTAGGAACAAACATCTCCAAACGAGCATGGCCTGTGTTGTGAAATTATGCATAAACCGCAGTGAACAAAAGGAACACAATAAAAAAATGACATATCGTAAGTAAATGAACAATTCGATTACATATTTTTTGTCTAAAACACTAAAATCAGTATACGAAAAAATCTTTCAAAATGACATAATAGACAACAGCTGCTATTTCGGGGACACATTTTATGTATTAATGACAGTCCGTGTTTTTATACGTCCATGGTGTCGTATCGAAAATCTCATTCTGACGTGGTACATCACTAAAATCAACCCATCAGCGCTACTTTTGATACAAAGCCTAAGGTAATCCTTTTCGGCTACCGGTTTAACTCACTTTTTATGACACCAGATTATAACCACCAATCTATCTTGTCCTTTGAAATTCTTTAAGCTTTTATTACTTAAGCAATAGAGTTGCAAATGAACGCTTTCATTTGTTGGTTTCACAGAGTTATTGATGTTAGATTTATAAGTATTTTGTAGGTTATGTTACGGACCTTACGACTATTTGGATGGAACTTCGGAACGTATAATGAATGCCCAAATTGATTTTAATATTATTACTTGCAAGAGGGGATATGTCGGATGAGTTTAAATTACTTGTTTATTGTGACATTTGAAAGAATTTATTGCTAAATTTATAGAATAAATATCCACTGACATTCACACAGCGCCATCTAGTCCCAAACTAAGCATTAGCCTGTAATATGGGTACTAAACAACGAATATAAAAAAATATTGTATAAGCTTTAAGACAGTCTTACAGAAAATAAATGAAATTTTGAATGGACAAAGTACATTAAAGTAATACTAAGTTAATATTTCTTGTAACATTAAGTGTATCATTGGCCAACTTGGATTCACTCAAACGCTTGCGAGCCCAGGTTGGCTGCTGTAGTGAAATAAAGTAGGGCTTCCTTAAGCAGTCAAAAGTTCATTGCGACTGCGGGGTTTCACCTCTGACCATGAAGCACCTGCGTTCGTGTCCACTATGTACCTGCGGGCTCCATGCAGAGCAGGACTTGAAAGTAGCGTCGGATAGCGCTTTAGCTGTGGCCAGGTTATGAAAAGGATATATGAACTGTCGAAACGAAGAAGAAGAAGTATAGTATTTGACGGAAAAGTTTGCTGTTTTCTGGACAATACCATCTTCTACTCTTCTGAGGAACAGGATCTTGTCTCCTCCTGCCTCCACACTGTACTTCCTTTATTCTTCGCTTGTTTACAAGATCGGAAATTCGTTTTTTTATAATATAATGCACGGGATAGTCAAAACGCTCACCAGATGGTAAGTGATACGTCTAACCATGACAGAGCGGCATTGAAGGAGACCAACAACTGATAGACAATCATTACTCTCCATTGACGCCGCACTGCGCCCGACACCAGAGACACAGATGCTAGGTCTCTTATACCCGGTAATTTCACTAGCTACAGTAGCTGAAGTACGGAACGCAAATTCGTCATTTGTGGATCTTTAGGAGTTTTGAGTATCTATGTTGACAGTATCGCTTACCATCGAGGATTTCCTCAGCTCCTTTGCATAGTCATTTAACACCAAAACGCATAGGATCAATTCATTTTTTCTATAACCACACGTTCAAATTTTCTGTGTTGTTTTTTAAACAATATTGACACAGGACTTTGTCGTTTCTTTTTCATAATTGATGGTGGTAAGAGTTGTTGACAGTTTTAAATTTCCTCCGGAGTTTTTTAAATGAAATCAATATGTGTAAAAAAGTTTCCGCTTCACTGGTTATTTATGAACGAAAAAGATTGAGAACAAATACCTACTTTGAATGTTTAGTTTTTGAATATGAGCGTTAGGTTTGTGCTATGTAACTTATCTTCAACCTGTTGCAGTCGTCTGCTCGACATAGGTCTCCTCCATTTTGCACCACATATCCCGGTCCTCCGTTTTCGCAAGTCGTCGGTCCATCCTGGAGGCTGTCCTACGCTACGCGCGTGCTAGAATACAGAACTTACTTTATTAAAATACGGTTTCACTTCATATTTGAGGTTTAACTCAAATCATCAGTACTTTCATATGCTACACGAAATGAGTATGGGGAGATTGCCCATAACCCACTTCATTGGATTGGTGGGTGTTAATTAGGTACTATCATCCTAAGGTAGACGCTATCATAAGGACTATTACTAGTATCCATGCAATTTCGTCACGTTACAATGTGTATGAGCCCATAGTTTACAAAAAAAGCGAAAAAAAGCTTGGACGTAAAATTTCTAAGTAACAAGCGAACTCTACGATACAGAATTAATAGATTAATCACAAACGTAACGTTATAAACAATTGCGCTTTTGTTATTTCAATTTGCTATGGTTATCAATATCTTGTGATATGAAATTTGTAACGCCAAGGACAATGTACGTTTAAACGCTACCCACAAAGTAACGATACTAAGCACAACACTAGCGTTATATAATTTTTAACGTTATTCATAAAGAAAAACCTGAGCGGTCAATGAACAATATCCTAGGTTATTATCGACATAAAATACGAGAACATCAGGCCAAAGGCGAGGTTGCTTTATTAGTAATAATCCGTCCCACCGCTTCGTCATTAAATTGCCATCGACCCACAATGACATTAATAACGAGGGATTTATTCCTATATTTATTTATTTATATGTTCACTTATTTATTGCCCATCACTCGTCTGTACTTTTCAAACGGAAATGACGCGGCTCGACTGACGTTTATTTTTTATCTGTGGGATTTCATTCTGACACTGTGAATATCTGTGGCAATGTTTCTTCATTAGATATATAATTTTTTTTCTATCAAGTGTTGGTATAAACTTATGTATATTGTGTATACATAAGTACTCTATATTTAAACTACGACTTTACAGACGATATGAATACCTACTGACAAACGTTGCTTATTATCTTTAAAGTTATCAACAACTAGTATGAACAGGTTTATTTGACCATATTATTTTGTTTCAGGATACCTACTTCAAAGTTCGGTAAAGGAATTGAAATATTCAAAAATTATTCAAAAGTTCCATCCACAGAATTAAAATAAGAGAAATTATTACAGTGGTTCAGGCTATCTGAAATTCACATTCCATTATTGCAATAGTAAATTTGTTGGACAAGGGAAATTATTTCTTGTTGAAATTTGTATCAAGAAATAAATAAAGAAGAACTTAATATTTTTTCAAATAAGAGTTTTAAAGATTCTATTATTAACTCGATTATGAGGAAAGTCTCAAACTCCATTATCTATGGTAATTATTTATATTTATCTAAAACAAAAAATAACGTAGAGATATAATTAAGACTGATTATGTCATTTACACATCACGATTGTCTATATGAAAAAAACACTTGTAAAATAACGCGTTTCTCCGGTAAAAAGTATTTCTACTTGCAGTATGGATATTATAATTACAAAATCAGCTCCAAAAGGCTCCACCCTCTCTGAAGTGGACCGTAGTCGCGATGCACTGGCACGTACCGAATCGCTTTTCTTCTCAAAAGATATTGAGCTACCTAGCTCTCCCTGCAAGGCCCCAAGCTGAGGGTCAATCGTATTTCGTAGCACCCTCAAGCTCGCTGCTTAGCTTTTAGTTTTTCAGCCATCTGCTCTTTCCATTTCCGGGCGAAGCTGTAAAAGCCAACAGCAACAACTTCATCCGAAAACAATGAGAGTTATTTATTTTAAAAACTTTCATTGTTCAAATTAATTTCCAATCCAACGTAGTCGTATCGCAGAGTGTAAAGACGGCACTCTGCGGAGTACATACCCAGTCATTTACATGTAATAAAAAGTAGCATTAAAGTGACCCCCTGATTGATGACGGATCATATGCCGTCGTTAAACGGTGTTATTTATTGGATTTTAAAATGTTTTAATGCGAACGTACGGTGCTTTATCGTCAGACTTGACTTGTGACCGTCCGAGTTTTTATTGGCCTGGATATGGGGACGCAATTAAATATTGGTGTGTTGTTAGTTCTCTGATCGATTGTTTCTGTCGATGTCGTTATGAGAATTGAATAGAATACGTTTATTTGACTACAAAGAAACACTGATAGTTATGGTTACTTTTGAGGTGGGTTTGTCTTTGCAGAGAATTATTACTATGTTGGAATCATTAAAGGTCTACGGTCAGTAGCGGATATATTAGGTTGTAATGATGATGATTACGATTTTTTCTTATACATATACAAAAGGAAGGCACGCGAAAATACGGCTCACCTGTTCAGGTTGTCAGTTTGTATAGCTGCGTAATGTTCCATGGTAACTGATTCTATAAGAAATAATTTATAACTGTACCAAACACATCTTTTTGAAAACATTAACTACTTACTGATTTTCTTACTTATTCTTCTCAGTATTCATAAGTGATCTTTGCCCTAACTTGAATATTGTCATTTTTTATTTTGTAAAATCACTTTCACACCACCGTAGATTTTGATATACATGTGGGTGAAACTCTCTGAACCAAAAACCCTACAATGGTGAAACTGGGATTTCAACCCAGTATCGTTCACGTTCAGTAACGTGTCCAACTATTATTGCTAGGAAATTCCAATGCAATTATTAAAACCAAAGAAAACAAACCTTTAACTGTCCATCGGGTCGGGATGCGTTCTACGCCTAATTAGTCGGTTGTCAGTGAAAGAATAACTGCATTCCTACTGTATTAAATAATTACATCTTATTATTATAATAACAAATTATTATCGTTTTATATTATATAAAATAAAACTTTATCCATTACGGTGTAATTTTCGCATGCTACCGCTAATTGGAGCGCACATTTGGTTATATGTAAGCGATATTGAACTTAGCCTTCATCTATAGAAAGTTCAAAATTGAACTTGAATTGATCCTAGGTTCGACAACATGCTACCTAGTTTAATTAAGACATTGCTTGACGACTCATGTAGTGTAATTGGTTTAGATGTTGACTCTTATAGCAAGGATACCAGGCTCGATCCCTGGGTAATGAGTGCATGAACATGTCTGTTTGTAATGGTCTGGTTGTTTTCTATGTATATTATATATGTATTTTGAAAAAAATATAAGTACCTATGTTTCTCGCTTCAACCTATCGCAATCTTCTGCTGGACTGGTAGGTCTCCCCTATTTTGCGACAGATGCGCATTCCTCATCCAGACTTCACTAGCGACCTTACGCAAGTCGTCGGTCCAAGCATGTTTATCCATTGTTTAATATCCATATTACTGGCTTAATGCTTAGTTTGGGACCAGATGGTGATGTGTAAATGTCAATGGATATTGATTTATTTATTTATTGAAGAGTGAATCATCTGGTTAAAGAATCATCTAAAGTTACCGACATAGCGCGCCGGATCAGCAAGTTGAAGTGGCAGTGGGCTGGTCACGTATGTCGCAGAACCGATGGCCGTTGGAGCAGACGAGTTCTGGAGTGGAGACCGCGTCTTGGCAAGCGTAGCGTAGGACGCCCTCCGGCCCGATGGACCGACGACTTGCGGAAGGTCGCTGGTGGGAGCTGGATGAGAAAAGCGGAGGACCGGGATATCTGGCGCAAAATGGGGGAGACCTATGTCCAGCAGTGGACTGCGATAGGTTGAAGAAGAAGAAGAAGAAGAATCATCTGGTAGTTTGAAAAGAACGACAATACTGTGTTTCAGAAGGCACGGCAAGCCGTCGATCCCGGCTACAATCTTAGGTTACTAGTCGTTATCCACCAATCCGCATTGGGCCTGCGTCATGGGTTACTGCCCAATCCCATAGCTATGCTGTGTGGAAAGGCCTGGTGCCTACAGTGGGACTATAGGCTGATGATGATAAACTATTACGGCATGCGAAATACATGATTAAGGTATCCACGCAAACAATCCTCTATGAACAATGATTGTGTTTTTTTATGAAAAAAAAAACAAAACAGTGCAGAAATTTTTAAAACCGAAGACCATTTTAACAGGCTCAATCTTGCCAATTACAGCACGATCATTGGGCCAATCAATAAACACCAATCGCCCTTCTGCGCGTTAAATTACTATTATTGCCATGTTTAATATTGCAGATCCTTGGGAATTTATTAAAATATAATTCGTTAGCGAGACGTTATCCGATGCTTTTACGGTTAAGGAAAACATCGTGAGGAAACCTACGCACCCTGCGAAGAGATTCAAAGGTAGTGCGTGAAGTCGGCTTATCCGCAATGGGCCCGCGTGGC
Organism: Leucinodes orbonalis; assembly: GCA_019425675.1. Classification (NCBI taxonomy): domain Eukaryota; kingdom Metazoa; phylum Arthropoda; class Insecta; order Lepidoptera; family Crambidae; genus Leucinodes; species Leucinodes orbonalis. Next base: position 7,861 of record PQWD01004417.1, read on the forward strand.
CTTCTATTTTCCTCTACAGATTTGAAACTAATTAAAAGAATTATGGAAATAATTGTTTTGCGATTAGTGTCACTCACTTATATACCCTACTCATCATCTCAATTCAATTCAATATTTATTACAAACCATAATGTAGTACAAAGTTAGTGACATTGGTACCATAATTACAGATCATTATGGACCCCGTTATCTCTGTACACGCCACTGCTTGTGTGTCACCAAACGCACCAGCCATTTCGCCATCCAAATACGCCAAGCCCTTTTAATACGGAACACTAAAAGCTAAACCAAAACTCAAGCTCAGCGGGTTTTATTAAAATTAATAATGCACGCTGTAAAGTTGCGTATTGGCAATGAGTTTCATTGCTATTTACTGCCACAATAAAGGTGTAAAGCTGGTCTGATCGTCTACCTGTTCTGCAAGGGTCAGGAAGCCTCTCTTATGTTTTATTTGTCAAAATTCCCGCTATTACAGTGATAGCCTAGCCAATACTAACGGCGGATTCATAAAAAATATTACTCAACGATTGTAAAGAGTAGAAGAGTCATTAGAATAAAGATTGCATTTGAATTATATGTTTTAAAAAATTATATCATCATCATCATCATCATTACAGCCCAATTATGTCCACTGCTGAACGAAGGCCTCCCCTAATGATCTGCCGTGTGGTGACGGCAGACTAGAATACGATTGTCATCACCCCTACTCTTCCTAGGGTGTCGTGGAAGGCGACAGAGGGAATATTTCCCACCAAGTGATGGGCAGCAGCATCACTTAGGTACTGGCGTATCTCTGCGCTCACCAACCCGCCTGCCAAGCGTGGTGAGTATGGCATTTACCCCCAAAAAATATATATATTTATTTGAAATATACAATAATTACAGTATTTATGCTAAATTATTAATTCAATGATCTGATGAATATTACATGGAAAATACCCAGGCCAGTTTCAATTCATGCTCCAAAAATATTGTAAATGTAGAAATACTCCTTCAATCGAATCCAAGTCTTCCCTTCATCATCATCAGCTCATTATACGTTCTCACCTAGGAGCACGAGTCTACCCATAAAGATTGTGCTTGTGGTAGGTGCCTTAGTCGTCCAAGCGGGCCTTGTGCGGATTGACCGACTTTACGCATGCACAACCTTTGAATTTCTTCGCAGGCGTGCGCAGGTTTCCTTACGACCTTTTCCTTCACCGTAAGAGCGTCGGATAAACATACATTAATTTCAAAAATAAATTGGTACGTTGCGGGATTTGAACCTGCACCCTCATATCGGAGGGCAACAATCTACACCAATGAGCCACCGACACTCCCTTAACCAGGTTCCAAACCCAAAGTCATCGTCTTTTATAACCAATGTTTATCTCCAAACAAAATGACGGTAAATTAATTAATACGAATTCCTTCAAGTTAATAGAAAGCAGTGAATGAAGGGTCCGAAGGGTTTACGAGATCGTAAACTGTTTAGTGTCAAACATTTCAACCGGTGTGTTACTTTCTGGTTTGTTTTTGTCTCCAAGTGGATTGTGTCCAACGTATAGATTTTTAGAAAATAGAAATATCTTCGTTCGAATGCAATTGAGTACACATGTATTTGTCAAAACTCATAACATTAGACATACATCAATAAGCTTATTGGGTGCAAAACTCATTCAATAAGGTTATTTACCAAGTTTTCAGCAAGTTGTTGTGGCAGTGGGCTGGTCACGTGTGTCGCAGAACCGATGGTCGTTGGAGCAGACGAGTTCTGGAGTGGAGACCGCGTCTTGGCAAGCGTAGCGTAGGACGCCCTCAGGCCCGATGGACCGACGACTTGCGAAAGGTCGCTGGTGAAAGCTGGATGAGAAAAGCGGAGGACCGGAATGTCTGGCGCAAAATGGGGGAGACCTATGTCCAGCAGTGGACTGCAATAGGTTGAAGAGAGAGAGAGAGAAGGTTATTTATCAACAGTCTCAGCCAAATCCCTAATTGACTTCATCATTCATCAAATAGGTACTTGACATAGCCGACCCGGCCGAGGTTCGAGTCTAGGACTCTGGGACGCCCTTGTAAATTTTAAGGCTAAGAGCCATCTGCGTTCACTAATTGCCCGGTGAAGCTTTAAAGGCCATCTGCGGCCAACAGCAGCAGTCAGTTCGAAAAACAAATCGATCGACTCGCGTGTTTTAGGGGTTACAGTTCTAACCTAGCTTAACAACATGGACAAAAATACTTATGATTAAGAAAAAAAACGTCAATAAGGGTTGCGAACGAGGTCGGTTTAAATGGGACTTCATAAGCTGCTAAAGAGACGGCACGGTATTGAATACTGCTTCAATTAGAATACTGTTTATCTTAAAAACTCTGGTTACATTTTGTTACATTCAAGACTTACATTATAGTCACTTAAACCATACAGCAAACACAAACAAATAAGTATTCGCCAACATTTTGACCAAGTTTTTCCAATAACCGTGACCATAAAATCCTAAACAACAAAAACACCCGTGTGGTGTAAGGCTCAATAAAAACTGATATGTATCTGAACTTATTCGTCTTCTTGATTTGTGTTTATGCCGCACAGCTCTCAATCAAGCTTTTGTTTTATTAGATGTCTTTATAGCGTCCAAAATCTAATTTTACAACTATTTTAATATACAGCTCTTGTTTTTTTATAGCGTGCTCTCCAGTGTTTTATTGACTTAAGTTCTAACAGTCTCGAAAAACAGTTTTACTTTGTTTTGTATTGTCAGTTAATAATACATTGTTTGAATAAGTGTGTTCCGTACTTGGCCCTTGTGGTGAGTGGGCCCAAACTCTAAATAGCCAGCTTTGTGGGAAGACTTGTCTCTTGTATGTGAACGCATTTATGGCAAGTCAGTGTCAGTTAGTCTCTATACAAGCGGTCACAACCTAAAACTATATATATAAGAACTTAAATAGAGCGTCGATGGCGCAATGGTGTGGACTGTTGCCCTCCTACCGGGAGGACTGTGGTTCAAATCCCACCACGTACCAATGTGTTTTTGAATTTTTGAAATAATATGTCCGTTATTCACGCTCTTACGGTGAATGAAAACATCGTGAGGAAACCTTCACGCACGTGCGAAGAGATTCAAAGATTGTGCATGAAGTCGTCCAATCCGCACTGGGCCGGCGTGGACGACTAAGGCCTAATCACTCTATACGGGTAGGCTCGTGCCCCTCGGTGGGGACGTATAATGAGCTGATGATGATGATGAAGAACTTAACCCTCGATTAAAATTGTCACAGACTCGGCAGATACAAGCAGATCACGGAAAATACAGCACAAATAATGCTTAATATCTATAGATCTCCCTGATTTAGTATCAGATATCCCGGTCCTCCGCTTACCTCGACCAGTATCTATCAGTGACCTTTAGCAATGGATCAGAGTGCATCATGTGTTACGCTCGCCAAGCCACGGTCTCCACTCTACTCATCTGCTTCAACGGCCATCAGTTCTGCCACGTATGTAAAAGGTCCACCAAAAAAATCATAATGCGTTAAAAATCATCATCATCACATTCGGAGATTGGGCCGTAACCCACCACGCAGGCTTGATGAGGATTGGTGGGTGTAATGACTACCATCCTAAGATTGTAGCCCGGACCGACAGCTTAAATAATAATAATTGCATTACATGAAATCAATTCCTACGCTGTACGATGAGGTGCATTTATTGTAACAGAGATGAGGTGTGTTTATTATAGTGCTGTTTGTTTAGTTCTTTACGTAAAAGACTTTTTTCACATCTTATAACTTATGTAAACTATTCGTTTGTAAATCAATAAATAAATAAATAAAAACAAAAACAAGATATTAATGATTTATGCGGTTAGAATGACTTATTTTACAAACATAAATAAAATACAATACAGAAACTAAACACAGAAAAATCTTCCACTAATATTATGGTACTGGTCGGGCAAAAAGTTATTTCAGAAAATGCCCGATAATAGGAGAGTTATATCTCTTCCTTACTCCCGGAAAGTACCCTCCGAAAGCACGGAATGATCTTTGGAACTGCTACCTCCAGGTCGATTTGCCAAACGCTGTACCCTTGACCACGGAGGCAGTTAAAATATAAGTGGTTAAATAATAACCACAGTTGGAGCAGACGGATCTGAGTAGAGACCACGCCTTGGCAAGAGTAGCGTAGGACGCCCGGACCGATGGATCGACCACTTGCGAAGGGCGGAGGCTGGGCGGGAACCGAGGACTGAGATATCTGGCGCAAAATAGAGGAGACCTAAGTCCAACAGTGGACTGCGATAGATTGAAGTGAAAAAATAACCAACCTAACTAAATCACCCTATTCCCTATTCAACCTATCGCAGTCCACTGCTGGACATAGGTCTCCCCCATTTTGCGCCAGATATCCCGGTCCTCCGCTTTCCTCATCCAGCCTCCACCAGCGACCTTTCGCAAGTCGTCGGTCCATCGGACCGAAGGGCGTCCTACGCTACGCTTGCCAAAACGCGGTCTCCACTCCAGAACTCAATAACAAATTAACTAAATCACATCCAAAAGCAAATAAACTAAGCTTACTTAGTATTTACTCAAAACGTAATAAAAATATTAATTGGCTATCAAAATATGCAATAAAATGGACAACACAAAAAGAGATATTGGTCCACGCATTAAAAATTGGTAGATATATGATTTGCCACCTACTTAGTGGAAGTCGTAAATTTTAACTACATGTTTTTATAAACCTATGACATCATCAGGGACAAAGTTATTTGAACCACTTTCGCAGGGCATATTTAAGGGTTTTGTCCTTCGATTATAGAAGGTTTGTCATTATTTTCACACATGCAGGTGAGTTGGACATCCACGTGACTATACCTTGAAATAAATAGATTATTTTAGATAGAGCCGATGCATTATCCCTAACAACATCCTTATAATGTCTTTATGGTGATAAATAGCAATATAAGAGATGCCTCATCCGAAGTTGCTTTTCAGTTATATATCGAAAAATTGTGGTCGTCATTTAGTTAGTGGATGGCAGAATTCGTTGAAAGGCCTGTGCTCCGCAATGGGACGTTATAACCGTGTTGATAATGTATACTTTTTAAGCGATATATCATCTGCATAATATATTTTGTTGTTGTTCAATAGGATTATAATGTTTTTTATTAAATATTTTTATAATACTTTTTTAAGAAAACACACTGAATTTATTACATAAGTACTATAAATACGATTTCACAATATTATAATTGCAAAAAGAAAAAGGTAAATACTAATTGAATATATTATTCATTCGGCAAAAAGTGCTTCTGAGTATTTTCCCTCGTCTTCACCAATGATGTCCTGAATACATCAATCCATTGAACAATCACGTTATTAATAACGAAGTGGAAAAATCAGAAAAATTTCCATTTTCATTCAATTTCCACAAGTGCTAAACAAAATTCCATCTGTCAATCGGTGGTATCCCCAGTGACGGAAAAGAATACGTTATTAATTAGTGATCCAGTTGGACGTGGGTGAATGTGTAAATCACTGACGGACAGACTGACAGCAATAAATCTAAGGGACGGCTCGTAATGTATCGGACTTATTTCACAATGCGCCAGACGTATTCTGGATATTTGTTTCGATGGTGATACGATTTGGTTGCGGTATCGAAGTGAGATTGCTTTGTCCAATTATATAAAAAGTATAGATTCGTGATATGCTCACAAAACAATCGAGAAAAGTGTTCCGAATGCAGCGACAGCACACATATATATATTTCGAATGAGCGTACATTTACCTAAATAAGGAGCCTACAACTGTATTCTCTTTGCCGGTTCGTTTTTGAGGCGTATCTTTATATATACAGAATATCATTAGCTGTGTTGTATATTTTTTATAATAATAAGATATCTTATTTATGGTGGAATGGTGAAAATTCGATTACACCAAGGGTTCCGGATTCAATCCCTGGGCAGTACAAACATTTGTGCAAACATGTATGTTTGTTCTGTCGCCGTCAAATAGATTATAGCCTCGGGGAATCAGAAATTGTAGCAGACAAAGGTGACCAAAAGCATCTGAACAGTTTAAAATGTCAATGAGTTTAGTAAAATTTACCATTAACGTCAAAACATCAATCGATACATACATATCGACGGTAAAAGCGAAACTGCTGTAACCTTCATATAACTTATATGGGGGTTACAGCTTTTTTCGTTTTTTACCTTTTTTATCGTATGATTATTGTATAATATATACATATAAGTACTTTTGATTAAAGTCGGTGCCCACAGGTCCCACTGAAAATCAGAATTGCAGTATCAATTATATACTGCGACATACACTGAGTGAAGGGGACGGACCTTATTTTGTATCCCATGTTTAAGTTTTATCTTCAAGTTAAATTATGTAATTTAATATAATTTGTTTGTTAATTTGATGCGACAAATAAAATATTTTCTTCTGTGCGGTAGCCCTGTGCCTGCTGTGTGATATATATAGGCTGATGATGATGATTAAGTCAATGAAAAAATCCAGAATACACCGCCAAGTCACAGTGTGTGGCCTAGTTAATGTCGACGCAGTTTCGTGTAAAGCCTAAAGCCGCGTAGGCTCAGTTTTATGAGCGTTTTAATTTGTTACTGTTTTTTGGTGAAGCACCAATAAGTCCGTATTCGTATCGATGACGAGTTAGTTGTTATAATTTTATTATGTAAATGTCATCATCATCAGCTCATTATACGTGCCCACAGAGGGGCACGAGCCTACCCGTAAAGGGTGTATAGGTCTTAGTCATCCACTGGGGCCCAGTGCGGACTGGCTGACTTTACGCTCAACCTTTGAATTTGAACCTCTTGCGTGCGCAGTTTGCCTCACGATATTTTCTTTCACCGTAAGAGCGTCTGATATACGTACATATAATTTCAAAAACTCAAAATTATTCTAGTACGGGCGGGATTTGAACCTACACTCTCCAGTTCAGAAGGCAATAATAGTAATTGGTGTATTGAGTTTATTCAATATTTATATTCGGCAGGGAATAAGAGCAGCGTTCTTTCATCAATATGTTCAATACTGGTTTTGGCTGCGTACTGGTCGCAGAACCGATAGCCGTTGGAGCAAACGAGTTCTGGAGTGGAGACCGCGTCTCGGCAAGCGTAGCGTAGGACGCCCGGCCCGATGGACCGACGACTTGCGAAAGGTCGCTGGTGGAGAAAGAGAAAATCAGAGGACCGACACATCTGGCGCAATAGGGTAGACCTATGCTCAGCAGTGGATTTTGAATACAACTCTCATTCAACCTGACTTTTTCGCCTAACGTTTTTGTTTATTATATTTTCATGCCATATTTCCATCATCGGTTTAGATACCGAATGGTTAGATATAGGTGTCCACAGCCGTTAGCAAGCTGCTTCTTTACAAAACTTAAATCTAAAAAATAACATAACTGTTTCCAAGCGTATCCAAACAAAATGGATTCCCGTATAAATCAGCAACTACATATTCGTTCCTAAGAATCTGTGAGTGCGGGAGTGAGCGCGTATTGCGTAACACTCGTCCGCTTTAAAATGGAGTCATAAATAAAAGGTGCGGTAAGGTGGAGAGTGTTATCGCGGGACGCAATGTCGCCACGGGTTGTGGTTTTGCAGGACTTTATATGAATACTAACAGTTCCCCGCGGCATTACCCGGGTTAAGATTATATTCCCCGAGTAAACATACCTAATCTAAAAAAGCGCGCTGCTCAAGCGACAAGCAGCCGCCGCGCGTTTTTAAATTGCTTTAATTTCTCAAATAGAAAATATTTTATAATTTTTTTTGAGAAAAATAATAAAATGGCTATGTTTTTCCTTATCAATCAGCTACCTACCAAAAAAAGTACGGTCCAAGTGAGTCCAACCGTTTTAGAGATTACCTGGAGCAAACAGACAGACAGACAAAAATTCTAATAACGTGACCATAGGTACCACGGATCAATGATCAAAAAGCTCTATCGCCACATAGTCATGTTGTGTAGGAAAGCTTGTGCCGTATATTAACCCATTGAACACCAGGAATCTAGACACAATGGAGATTGTTTCTGACGCCTGCGGTGTCATTGGCGACTAAAGGGTTAAAGGCTGGTTGATTAACTATCAGCTGCTATGCATAGACTTTTCCTAAATAATGTTTAATACGAGTACTTTGAATTCCGCCACGTACCAATGTGTTTTCGAATTTTTGAAATTATATGTACGTTATCCGACGCTCTTACGGTGAAGGGAAGCATCATGAGGAAACCTTCGCACGCTTGCGGAGAGATTGTGAATAACTCTTTATCTGTAAATGTTAAATATGTAAAAAAGAAGAAAAACAGCTCCTAACATGAACAGCCAGAAAAGTATATTGATATAAGATCTTTTCAGTAAATAGGATTATCGGTACCTACCCTTCAAAAACGTCGAATTCGTATCCCGGTTTCCTCCCATTTCCGTTCTGAGGATAAAAATTTGGGATCCCCTAGCCGCAACAAACGAAAGAACCACCCTACCGTCCCCACCCATACACCCATCCCTCTCACTCGCACCCTCTTTTCCAACGTCGTACAAAACCTTGTTTTTACATTTATAACATGAAGCCACATTACTAGCATTGTCTACCAAGCGAAAATACATCTTGTGCTGATTAAATTTAAAGCTCCTTTTCGTCGCACAGATTCACAAGCGAGATTCCGTTTCCACGGCAACGGGGGGTGAAGCGTCACGATTTTTGCTCAAAAGCCTTCCGCGATTGCCTTCAAAAGGTTTTCTGATCAATGCAAGGGATACCTACCCTAATAAATATCCGCGCGAAGAATCGCCCGGTCGGTACCACTTGACAGTTTTGAAAAGATAACGTGAAAATATTGGGGGCAACTACCTTATCTACTCAGCTAACGTCATCTGTGCTTTTTGATGTCTGCTCGGTTTTGTTGGTTGAAAATTGGATGTGTTTGTATCAGAATGCTAGAAGAAAAATATCTGCCTATAGATAGTTTATATAATAGTCATTTGCGTGAGTACTACTTCAGTCTCACCTATTTTACAGGTGAAATTGTTTGCTTTTGGCCAATGATGTAAAAAAGTAAAGATTCGTGATATGCTCACAAAATAACCGAAAAAAGTGTTCCGAATACAGTGACAGCACATTTATTTCGAATGAGCGTACATTTACCTAAACAAAGAGCCTACAACTGTACTCTGTTCGGCGGTTCGTTTTTGAGGCACGGGTGGCGTATCTACCTTTATATATACAGAATATCATATAGAGCGTCGGTGGCTCAGTGGTGTGGACTGTCGCCTTCCTACCGGGAGGGCTGAGGTTCAAATCCCGACACGTACCAATGTATTTTCGAATTTTCGAAAAATATATGTACGTTATCCGACGCTCTTACGGTGAAGGAAAACATCGTGAGGAAACCTTCATGCACGCCTGCGAAGAGATTGTGTGTGTGAAGTCGTCCAATCCGCACTGGGCCCGCGTGGACGACTAAGGCCTAATCACCCTATACGGGTAGGCTCGTGCCCCTCGGTGGGGACGTTTAATGAGCTGATGATGATGATGATGATACAGAATATGATTGCTTTCGGTATAGCTGTTTTTCGGGCTAAAAATCTGCAGTGGCTGAGAATTTTCACGTCACAAGCTGGCAACCTCGCTGTGGTCTTTCGCCGGGTTTATTTTACCTATGCGATAGTACCACACAAAACCTCAATTAACCTTACAATCCAACTCTAAACTTGATATTCCGGGACAACTTTAATATTAATTGTTTAAAATGGTAATTGTATAGTAGAATGAATTGTCTATGAAAATGTACCATAAAACAGAACGAATAAGTGCAAAATGTAACCTTAGAGACATAATCACGATCCAATTAGAGTATTTTTAGATTAATCAAAGGTTAGGGCCCAGGTGTGGTGAAATATTTTATGTTCTAATCTGTTACGTGATGTAAACATTTAGAACTTTAAATTTCATTCCATCATTTTGTTACTTTAAAAGAGTCTTATTGTTGTACAATAAGACTATGTATATCTGCTCTAACTTAAGTAGGTGCTAAGTAAATTTATTACGTGTAAGGAGACATTGAAATGACCAGTTATTTTTACTAACCGTTTATTCCAACCATATAATGTAGATTATCCACGCTCGTGATCTAATGTTATTATTATTTTCTGGTTGATTTCATCTTAGACAAAGTATAATGTTATGACACTGAATAATTTCATGATCGATACATTGACTTACTCAATAAGTACATACCAATTGCAGGTTTTACCAAACAAATATTTTTTTTAAAGTAGTGCTTAAAAATCGAGTGTTATAACATAATACATAAAATAATCTGCGCTAATTACGTGTATACTAAAAATCGAATAAAAATGCTAGAAATTTTCAATACTTTGAATTATTTTCCATTCACCCTAACACAATTAATTTAAAAGTATACGATTGATCCAATTAGCATTAAGATCCGTGTAACCCGTGTGTTGTTGTGGTTATAGCATTATCATTTATGTTTCTTGATAAGTGTAAGAAATAATTTTACTTCACATTTTCATTTCGTATTAATTTTATAAATGCTATAATTTTAAAGCAGTTTGATACTATTATTTTTTCTATGATTTGACACAAGAAGAAAGATTCAAGTAACATGTTGGTGTTTTGAAGCACCTTTCAACATTCAGTATTAAGTTTTACTCCATACTCTTTTTTTTTGTGGTTAACTTGTGCTTATTTTAAGTCAAATTTTATTGACTTTGTGTTTTATAAAATGTTTCAGTGTCATATCATTTATTTTGTCATCGGACTGGTTTTTTATAATACACTCTTAAGCGAACTATTTATTTTATGTGCATACAATTTTTAAGCAGATTTTGTTATCCTTGAAGCTCGTTGACTATTTTAACTTATGATTTATCGTACATTGAAGGCTTCCACGCAATTATTTACAGCGGATACTATGGCACATTAAATCATATTCACGCTATGTAATATAAATAAAATAACGTATATTTAAGTATATAATAAATGCATGTCGATCATCACCACCAGATTATGACCATCCTTACTAACAAATTTGATTTATGCTTGCGTGAAAACTTCAATATACATAACAGTGACAAATACGCCCCAATTTAAAGTTAATAACAAAAATAGGTAGGCAGGAACAATCAATTATTTAAAAGTATATTAGATATTTTTTATAATTGTCTATGGTTTGAAGGAAACGTTTTGTCAAAAACAAAGTTTAAAAAAACTGGAGCATAGTTGTCATCCTCAGCAAACTTTTGCGTGGTCTACACTACTCATAGTCTTAGTTATAATAATTAAATTCGTTTAAATATTTATTTACAAATTTTCACTTAAAATTTACAATATACAATAGATATTGCAATTGCTTTGAGAGCAACAATAATACATGGAGTTATGTGCATAAATATTTACAGTATAAACGCATAATTGAATACAATGCATAACAAAACATGAGACAGAAAAAACAAAACTAAAATTTGATTAATAGTGCAAACACTATTTATGACATTTAAGTATTTATATATAGGTAAAAAAACAAGTGACTTTAATAACGCAACGAAAGATATCAAAGCGAATTAATTTGAAAAAAAAAATTAAATATGTATAGATGCAATTAATTCATATCTAAAATCTACAACATTAGGAAATTGGCACCGGGAGTTGAATGTCATAATGTACAATTATTCATAATTACCTCTCGAAATTTATTAAAATAGTACCATGTAAAATCTAATTATAATAAATTACTTATTAACGTATCACATGACTACTCGACTATTTACAGATTAAATATTATTCTACCTCAATATTCACATGGTTAAAAATGATAGTACGCGAAGTTTATAGGCTGTTGTGGGTCGTCAACGTCACCATTGTTCAAGTCGTGTTCACTGTCCACTTCACTGTTCAGTTCATGTTCGCCTAAGCCATGTTCGCCGAAGTTGTGTTCGGCTAATCGCTCGTCGTTATCGAGTTTGTTCAACCTCTGCCAATTGGAGAGGTCGCACGGTGCTTCTTCATTTGTTTCCTTGCAAAAGGACCTCGGAACGACATACTCCGGATACGTGCCGAAGTTCAAGTATTCGTTTGGATTGACGTTCCTCCAATTTGGTTTGTCGTCAAAACTAGTGTTGGCACTGTCGTGTTTAACGTTAATGTCACTGTCACTAGCGCGAGCGGTGAAGGTTGTCGCCTCAACGCTCGGCACGCGCGATCACTGGCGGTGGTGGGGCAGCTGATGGTGGCTGATGTGCTGGTGGTGGATGTCGAGCCGCGGCCGCTTGGCGTCGTCGTCGTCGCTGCACTGGTCGTTGTCGTGCGGCTCCTGGTCGTCGCACTCCTCGCCGAGCTCCTCCTGTTTGCGTTTCGCGGTCGCCATTTCGGCGGCGTGCTTTTTCCGCCATTTTGTTCTTCTGTTTTGAAACCAGACCTGTGGAAGATTGGTGCGTTTTAGTCAGAGGTTTTGAATTATGATGCTTATTACTAAAGTACCTATAGGACGGACAAAGAATCGTGAGTAAAATGGTCCCCAAAATTCAATAGATTTTTATTACCTTTCTGCGATAAGCCTTCGAGTGATAAGTCTTAACATATTGTCAAGAACATTTTGTAACATTGAATTAATTGTTGTGTATCGTAAAAATACAATGTTATCTTTATGCTATTTGATTGCTTTGTGATATTATCACTCTGTAAGAGTACGTTTATAAGTTTCATTAAAAGCGGTTATGTGATGAAAGCATTGTATGCGATGGTATATCGTTCTTATGTACGTACCTACATAATAATATCTTGGTAATTTAGTATTTACGGAGTTCAAATATACTGCAAAACAGCAATATACATTCTGAAACCCCACTAAAGCCGTACCAGTGTTTGTTTTCCAGCAAGCCAAATATAAAGAGGCGAACAAATAATTTCGAGCAGCATGTGAACCTAATCTGTACGGGCGACATCATAATGTCTCATTAAATACCGCCTTTTAAGTCGCAACACAAACTTGGGTCTGTCTCTTTCATTCCCACGCGATCTTCTTGCGGGCGATAAGGACAGAGATAGTAGCCATGTTCTACGGTAATTAAGGGTCGTTTTGCAAATTACACGGTACTTAACCAGCCATATAACGCTCATTAATCACAGAGCCGGGTGTTTTGCGTCTCGTTCGCTCTTGGGTGTTTGCCGTATGTTGCGTCTCGGTCACGGGCCCGTCGGGCGGTAGACAAGAGTTTAATTAGGTCATAAATACATTTTCATGATTAGAACGGGCTCGGCCGAAGCTGAATATTCGGGCGATTACTCCGGAGCAGATGTCGGTGTTATTAGAAAGGAATCCGAGGTTCAAATTAGGTCTTAGCTCGTTACGGTGATGGCGATAGAACTAAATGGACGGACTGTTGATTGGTAACTGAGAGAGACGATTGACAGTTGATGTTGGACAGCGATAGCAAATGTTCCGAAGTTTGTACTGACTACATCACGATCATGAACTCGATAACTATACTGCAGTATGAAGTAATTCGTGCTTTTATTTCTCTTCAACCACAATATTTATATTCTTATATCAATATAAAGTTAAGTATGAAGCAATATATTTTAATTTAGATCAACATGTTAATCTACAGTGTTCAAAAAGGTCCTTTAAAATTCCAGAAGTTAATGAATACTAAAACGACTGGAAAGTCTTTACCGAAAAAACGTTATACCTGGCGATGTTGGTCCATCATCGTCAGATCCAACGTCCTCACCAAGAGGCACGCACCTACCCGTAAAAGGTAAAGAAGCCGTAGTCGTCCACGCGGGCCCAATGCGGATTGGCCGACTTCACGCACAACCTTTGAATCACTTCGTAGGCGTGCGTAGGTTTCCCCACAATGTTTCTCTTCACAGTAATAGCGTCGAATAAACGACCATATAGTTACAGAAATTCGAAAATACATTGGTATGTGGTGGGGTTTGAACCTGCACCCTCCTGATCGGAAGCATCAGTCGATATCAATGAGCCACCGACGCTTGATGTTGCTTACTGCCATTTTTAAACTAATTTCATTGGTTAAAAAGGGCTCGGAGCATTTAAAAGTTGTCTGCGTGAACCTTATAAAAAATAATTAAATCGGTATGATGTATCTTCGCGAAAACAAAACCAGAGAAAGTCATTAAAAGTATTGGATACTTATAATGGTACATCAACGCACTGCGCTGATGATTATTCGGTATCAATGTTATTTTATTGAATACCATCGACATCTCATTGTAACAAAATCAATAATTGGCCAGATTAGGAATACAGATCAAGTGTTGTCATGTTAGTACATTTTAACAGAAAGTTAACAACTGGACCAAGAATGCTTCTCAGTAGAACACAGCTTAAAAGCTTCATGGATTGAAGGTGCACAGAAACTTCATTAAACTTAATAAGCGATTAATTGTCTCAACTATTATAATAACCACTTATAACCCTATGGTTGGAATAATTAATATCAATAAAAACTAATGTTATATTAACCTCAACACCTATAATAAGCGACGATGATTACAGCTCGTTCTTAACACGTTAAAGCTTGTAAACCGAATTCAATATTGCTAAATATTTACGATATTGCGAGCAGATTCCTTGTAAAGCTAATTAATAAGCACGCAAAGTCGTGAGGCACCATCAAAGTATCGTTACAGACGATGTTACAACACTAATCCTGGGTGGAGCGTAAGGTCTTCGTGGAGAAGCGAGCGATTTTCGAAATGGCTAAAAGGAATTTGATCATGTCGCTCACTAGTGTGGCACTTAATCGAATTTTCTGAGTGAATTGAAAGTCTTGTTTGAGAGATTTCAGAAATACTATTTGGATAAGGATTTTATCTTTTACTACAAGGAGAATAATTTCAACATTTACAAATACACCGAATTTATAAATACATGTATCTGGTAAGGTAGTACGTAACACAGTCAGACAAATACAAAGATATTCCAAAAATGCCAAGAAGCTCATGGCAAACAATTAATGTACGAATATTTAGTCTTGATTAATAAATTATAAAATAATATTCAGGCGATTCCGAATCATGAGTAATTAGGTGTTTTCTAGATTAATTTAAGCATCTTAGACATCGCTGATGTTTTAAATACCAGAGGGTTGATGTCAAACACTAACTGCTAATTATTAGTAGAATTATTCAGTACCTACATGAGATAATAACGAAGTATTGAACAGAAGTTACACATTATTGATGAGAGTGAAGTTTCTAAAGGTACGGAACATACTGGTGACATAGATTTGCAATTTGATACCCTTAGAACTCGCATCTCTCTAAGCCGCTCTTGGCGACATCGGTTGAATTTGAAGACACGTTTTCCGCTCTCGCTCATCACTAAAGTAGCAGCGTTACATTTAATAAAGCCGTATTTACAAGGGCTCGTTAAGGCCGAGCGCCCCCCCACCGCAACAAGCCAAACCCTTGTACTGAATCGCTGCTTTTTGGTATTTACTATGAATGAGCATAAATATTTATGTTTTGTAAGTAGCAACGTGCCGTGTCGTATACACGTATTGTTATTATTCACGTAATAATTTTGCAATTTCTTGAATTACTAAGAGAACATTTCAATAACAGAATGTGATGTTATGATTCTTAACTTAAAACATTTAAAAATGCCTTTTCTAAAACGTGTAGTACACGTTTTAGAAAAGTAATTTAAATGTTTAAATGTTTTTTTGATTAAATGTTTTTTTGTTCGGTGGCATGGTATTCACCGCTAAATATTTGTTTTTATTATCTGTCTAGCTTTTTACAGTAAAAGGGTAAGTAATATTTGAAATATAAAAGTCTTTATCGATATTAATCTTTATTAAAATAAAGTTGCAGTTCGTAGGAAACGAGAGGCTGGTTATATTTGTACTCTGTGTAACCAAACAAATAAAGAGAGAAAAAGGAATAAAAATAAATAAACTATCTATTAAACCTATCGCAGTCCACTGCTGGACATAGGTCTCCCCCATTTTACGCCAGATATCCCGGTCCTCCGCTTTTCTCATCCAGCCTCCACCAGCGACCTTTCGAAAGTCGTCGGTCCATCGGGTCGGAGGGTCCTACGCTACGCTTGCCGAGACGCGGTCTCCACTCCAGAACTCGTCTGCTCCAACGGCCAAAGGTTCTGCGACATACGTGACCAGCCCACTGCCACTTCAATTTGCTGATCCGGCGGGCTATGTCGGTAACTTTAGTTCTTACGGATTAAAAATAAATATACAAGATCATGATTCAAATTACATCGTTTCCCCATAGTATTGGTACTAGCTCTTGTTTTGATTATTTGTAAACAAAAAGTACTATTCAATTAACATAAAGCGCGAAAAACAGTCCCGGCGAAACAGTTAAACTTCCGAAAATAACCATAAACGTTACAGTGTCTGTCTGGCTATATTCATAAATTTGTATCCATAGATTAACAGAAGGGTCACAGTTTTCTCGCAAATTGTACATATAATGAAATGTCAAAGTACAGTGTTTGAAAACAGAAACTCTAGGTTACAATAAAATAACTTACACAAATAGCCAAAATAACGTTTTGTAGTTATTTCAGTTGTTTAGTATGTGGTAAGATTATGATTATTGAAATAAGTAACACATAATGACACATAATATGTGATAGGATGTAATAAGACTCATTTGTAATGGGTTCCTGGGATAAACTTGTATTTATATCTATTTATATTAACACTATTATTTTCATTACTAATAATTTCTACGGAATCCTTAGCCTAGTCAATTGTTCAATATTTTAATAAAAACCATAATAGTTCAAATCAAATTTTATCTATGAAAGAACAATCGTATCAAGACTACCGACCTTTGACATTGTTCCCAATGAACCTTCTGGAACTTTCTAACCGACCGTTATTTTTGCGTCCAATATAGCAGAGGCAATAAAAAAAATAGCGAGATTGTAACAAAAAGACATCGTGCGTTACACCATTATCATTGCACCATTTGCTTTTATTGTTGATAGTTGACGCGTGTGTGATGGTTTACGATCGACAAAGATTTACGTATTTTCGTTTGAAGTAACTTGCGATACAGGAAACGGGATAACTGGCGATATAAGTACTTTCCGATATTATTTACAAGAAAATTTATAACAGCAAAGTTCTTTATAATACTTTGATAAACTTGACGGTTAGGATGTCTTAGTGCCCAGCAATTCCTAATACTCTATAAATATACAAATAAATACAAACACAAAAATCTTTATTTATAGCAAACAAGTCATTCTTATTCTGCAGATATTTAAATGTTAAACTTCTTGAAGTTGTTGTTTATAATATTGCTTTGTTTCACGTTACAATTTGAAGTACTACTGCATAGACACTATCAATGATGGTCACGTTGCAACGACACAGTAAAACCAATTTCAAAAATGCATGAAGTATACAATGTCATCACCCCTATTCATCCGCGGAGCCGTAAGAGCTAAGACACAAAACATTCAGCCGAGAATGTGTACCAGTACTTCCTCATTCAACCAAACCATTATGGTACTGCTTTCTTCAAATCCAAGTCTGGTGATTATAGCGAAACCCTTAACTATGGTTGGGGAGGCCCAAAATTAATATAGTTAGTATGCTTTTTGTGTCAAATCACCCATAACGTAAAGGAAATTCCTGTTGCTATTGTTTCGTGAGAGTATCACACTATAAACAAAACATATATTCAATGCATAATACACTTAAGCAAGTTTGGTCCATAACGACGAGGGCTTCCCGTGTGAGATGAACAAACACCGTGACGTATGTTTATTATTATATTTACGAGCCGCCTGAACAAGTTGCGACCCTTTCACGCGACGCCAGTAATATTATGACTAGTATTATTATTTTCCAGTCTTCCTTTATGTCTCGACTTACCCGATTCCCCTCAATTCAATTACTTAAGTGCTCACGGCGAAACCACGAGAACTGTATCTGTCTCGCTCTGATGTATGGCGACGTCGCGCGTCTTGCGAGAGGAGGGTCGGTAATTATGTGTTATCTATTATTTTTCACAAGAATGTCTGTAATGGCCCGATGGGGATAATACGCTTTCAGTGGCAGCGAATAAAAACGTCTAAGCTCCGCCATCTTGTTATTTGAATAATTAAATCCAATGAGTTGAATGTGAACCTTTTATTTTTTATTATGTTGTTCAATTACGTTGAATAGATGCTATAGAAATGTTTATTAGAAAGCAGTTACTTGGTAATGATTAAGTGTGTCGTGTGGTTATCTATGGAGATTGTATACTCTTTATGAGAAGTATATTTCTTTAATATTTTTCTTATTCAAGCAACTTTATGATGAAGTCTGCAAGCAGCGCGTTGTTCACAACAACATTATGTGATTTCATATGATTTTTCATGTCTTGAAAAGGGAATATTTCAATATATTATGAACAGCAATCTTGCTCCTTTCTCCGGCTGTCAATAGGATGATAAATCAGACAACTCATCCGCTGCGAATGGAAAGTTTGGCCCAAACAAACGTGACTCGACTACGGCGTGGAAGGTGTTGGATACTAAATGATGTTATCGCATGCGTATTTCGCAGCCTACTTCAAAGACGTTAAGATTTACAACTAATGTAAAACTATGACAACCCACTGACTGACTGACACTGACTTTTTTTTAGGTCATAAGTGAACGGATGGTGAGTTAGCTCACCTGGTGGTATGTGATACGCCTGACCAACAACTGATAAACAGTTATTATTTCCCATCCATGCCGCACTGCGCCTCTCACCAGAGACAATTGTTGTAAGATCTCTTACACCCGGTATTTTTATTAGTGTTCTCATCTCGAAACACAGAAGTGCAAAATACTCCTATTTCACGGGATGATAT
Source organism: Leucinodes orbonalis (assembly GCA_019425675.1). NCBI lineage: Eukaryota > Metazoa > Arthropoda > Insecta > Lepidoptera > Crambidae > Leucinodes > Leucinodes orbonalis. The sequence continues at coordinate 26,760 of PQWD01004417.1, forward strand.
ATGGCATTGCTGTCGTACCTACCTGGACGACCCATAACCGAGTTTACCACCTAGTTATTCCAATCTGATGAATGGTGGTCTGAGTTTCAACGTATGATAACTACTTGAGAATCTTCGTGTTCTCATCGAGGCCTCCCTTCAGCGCCCTAAGCCGAGTCGTACTCTGGGACGTCTTTAGGCTCGTTGTGTATTTATAACCCTGAGAGCCATTTTTATTGCCCGGTGAAGCTTTAAAGGCATCTGCGGCCAACAGCAGTACACAGTTTGAAAAAAAAGAGTATTTGGCCAGATTGATAGACAATCAGACCAACTCTGGTGTAAGAGTTTTTAATACGCGATTCGGCTTCTGGCGTGTTGTTTAGGGAATTAACCAACATAAAGGAAGCCAGGCCTGAGGGTATAATTTTGTAGGCCTTCCCTTATATCATGGCTTGAGTGATGGTATGTAACCTAAAACGACGACGTCATGTATAATAGTGAGTTTTATTAAGTGCCATCCTAAGGTAGACACCCAGTGTAGGAAATGTAGTACTAACCTTTTCATTTTTGTTATTTACTTTTCAATTTTACAATATGTATTTACATTATTATTTTCATTATTTTCACTTCAATATCACTATGCATTGTAACTCTCGATTCTTTCAGCCGCAATTACTTCGGTCCGGGAGTACTTATACGTACCGGACCCATTGCATTCGATGCTTTAGCATTTTTCCTTCATTATCCATTGAATCTTTTATTGTTTTCTCTTTAATATTAACTTTAAATCACCTTTTTCATTTATTTGACATGTTTGTTTATATTTTTGTCGTTTCCCCTAGCAACGCTGAATTTATTCTTAAATTCCCTATTTTAGCTATATGACCTACGCTAAAATCTAATTTATTTCGAAATTAAATAGAAATGATTTGAAATTTGACGGTTGTCAAGGGGTGAAAAAAATAGAGGCCTTTGGCTGCTGTAGGGAGGCTTTTCGATTCATTCTTTGAACAGTTTCTTTTGGATTATTTTACTAGTCTGATACGAGTCTATTCTTTGTGGAGAATCATAATATACCAAACTCTCATTTACATTCCACAAATCGCTGCTGCCGCTGCTGCTGCCGAGGCTGTTACGTGAGAAGCCAAACTTTTGGAGCTTCGGGTGTCCTATCGCCGGAGCTGACGCGCACCAGGTGCCAGTGAATCCCTGGAAGCGCCCTAATACTACGCGGCCCTGTGGAATCAAGCCCTCCACGGCGCCTCAAACTCACTGCTCGTGCCATCGTGCTCATCCCTGCAGTTTCCTTGTGCATCCTAAGCTGTAGAAGACGAACAAGGAAGATACAAGCTACCACACTTACACCTTCATCATATATACCTCACTCTACACCTCCACATTCCCAACCGTGTTTAATTATTTTGTATTAGGTCTATTATATTAAATTCCATAACCATCTATTATTGGTCTTCTCATTTGTCGCTTCACGACACCAGGACCCACCGATAATCTTGCCTCCTGAAGCACTTAGGAACTCGACTGTTTTTGGTCATCTATCCGATTCCCGACCATTGCAATAGTTGCTTCATTTGCATGCACGCCGATCACCAAAAGTATCTCAGATATGCAAAAAAGACAATAAACTATACTCAGTATAGATACGAAGATTTCGGAAAAAAAAACTCAACTATCGAACTTAAGCAAAAAGTCACCTGAACCCCGCATTAGCATCGGATGCGGCAAATCCTGCATCATTAGCGGGCGTCGTTTGTCACCCGGTACTTATCGCACCCTTTGCTCTGGTTAATAGTCGCGGCGATTTGTCGCGTTAATGCCCGTGTGTACAAGCCCTAATGATCGCGCTCTGTCTCTGGACGAGATGCCGCATCCGAAAGTGGTGAAGTTAAGCGTGTTTTATGTGTTCCTGGGTGCGCCATGGGCAGTAAAGTCTTACTCTAGGAGACAGCAGGAAGAAACAGGCGAGTTTTGATATGAAGACCACGTTAGGTTAACTGAATTGTAGAATAGGTGCTGAATCGTATATACAAGTACCTACTACCGCAGAGTCAGATATTGTCCCGTTAATTAGAAGTGTTATGTATTTCGATGTTTCGTTGATTCAATTGTCGTAACTTGGTTTACAAGAACTAGTTACGCTTTTGAGGTTGACCTGGTTTGATGTTAAATAACGTCGATGCGTCTAGAATTAAGCACTATATAAAAAACTTATTCTTGTATTCAATATTTTGATGATTTTCTGGAAACGGATAACGTAGACCTGGCAGCGATTTCCATAGCTTAATCACTATGTCTATTATCTAGTCCAGGTTGTTCCAACCTTCGGTTTAGTTACTGCTTAACTAAGTTCCATCGTCAAAATTGTAATTACCATCTCGCCTTATTTTATTTATAAAGATAAATTACTTTAGCGCATTAACTAGTGATGTACCAAAGAGTTGTAGGCCATGTTAACCATGACTTGCCTAACGATAATCACGGAAGGGTATTACAAGAAATGTGTTATTAATCACTGTAGTCAAATGTGTGCCTTAAGTCATGGGCGATTGACTTCTTTTAGGGTTATAAGCTATAAGTAGGAAGAGAAAACGTTGGCGCATATGCTCACTAGGAGCACAGGCGGAGCTCAGATCCGCAAGGAAATATCGGTTAACCGATAACATTTGCAGGTGCCCTGAGAAGTTTGGGAAGATTAAACTGCTTCTGGAGATAGGTGGGCTGTTTGTAGGAACCGACAGGCCGCTATGGCTCACGCAAATTAGTCCACTTCTAGGACAAAGTTCGGAAACCAACCCCCGTATAAAGGATATAAGTTTGTTTTTATATTGTCTTCTACTAGATTGGGTGCTGCCTACTAACGCAGTTTTGAATCACAAAACCGGTTACTTTCGATCCAGTATAATAATCTGAAGTGATCAGGATCAAGTGACAGGTAATAAATCACTGGCGTAACTTACAAGGTGGTAGACTCGATACTAAGTCGTCTAGATAGGTACCACCGTAGTGCCAGATATCGTCCCGTGAAATAAGAGTGCCATGCACTTTCGTGTTTCGGGATGAGGGCACTGTAGCTTGTAAAATTACCGGGTATAAGAGACCTTACATCTGTAACGGGTGACGGGTGCAGTGCGGCGTTTTTTTAAGGGTTACATGGTCTTATGAAAAAAAAAGTATTTTTTATTAATAAATCAATAACCATCATCATCAATGATATATCATTGTCCTAATACCCTATTCCAGGTTATTTAGCGTCAATACACAACCATGGGAACCAAATCAACCAAATTACGCGTCAGTGGCCCAGACGTATGCCAATCTGATAGCCATTAAGGCCTCAATAGCCCATGGTGGCGCTACCGTCATTAAACACAAAATAATATTCATTAATAAGGCATGCTACAATAAGACTCGCCTTGGGCAAAGGCCGTTCGCTTTATTTGAGGCTACAGTTACAATGGCTATAAGATTGTTGTGTGGTACAAGTAATAAGATGTTAGCGTGATTCTGTAAATAATAGCGTATTATGATTTCGTATAATAACATTGCAACTGTAGATTTATTCGTATTATCCTTTGATAAACAATAAACTATCTAGACGTACAATCGAACTCAAAAGTGTCCGCGGCAAAATTTTTCCCATCGCGTCAGTTGGGCAGAATTTTCATTCATTATCACGTCGCTCACAACATGTCATAACGACATAGTAGTGTGCTCGTGCTTTTGATTTTGTACTCTTTCTATGACGCATTAAGGGCAAAATTTAAATGAATAATTTTAAGTTCTAAATATAAGAATTATACGTACGTGTTAAGCGGCTCGGACATTTTTCGGTTGACATTTCTTCGTGGTTGTGTATCTAGTTAGTTTATTTTTTATTTATGATTTAATGACTTAAAAGCACCAATTACTAAGTACATCATGCCTAGATACCAACATACAGATAAAGCAAGTTCCACTGTAAATACGACTAGTTCACCAACCAAAAAATCATCAATCAACAACGGATGCATAGAGGTTCACGTATCATATCCATTAGCACTGGCCATCGATCACCCAATTCCAATTTACCTATCGGCCACAAATTTTTCAAAACGACTGCCCACCGGTTTTGCTGATAAAAAATAAATTGGCAACGCCGACGGGCTCCATTCGTATGTAGATGCGTTCTATTTGTGTAGATTAATATTTACTGCGGGTGAAATACGACGGTGCGTTTTAAAAATGGCGTTTGGTAACACGTTATCGGTTGAGGTACATGGTTTTATTATAAATGTTTCAGTCTTGTATTTTATATTTCAAGGGGTTACCGCCATCTTTTAAAACAATATTACTATAACGCTACGTCAGCATTTTTGTACCAGAAAAGGCGAAGTAATTATTGTAATACTGTTTTAAGAGATGGCGGTAAGCCCCCAGGACATGAGAAAACGGTGAGGTTAGGTTAGGTTAGGCTCCTCGTATCTATGCCACGGTACAATTATTAATTCATGTTTTACTGTAACTATAATGATATCGAATCTATACAATCGCTTCAAACTATTTGCTGAATTAAATAGAGCATCGGTGGCTCAATGGCGTGGACTGTTTCCCTCCTACCGGGAGCACTGAGGTTCAAATCCCGCCAAGTACCAATATGTTTTAAAATTTTCGAAATTATATTATGTATATTATCCGACGATCTTATGGTTAAGGAAAACATGAAGGAACCTGCGCACGCCTGCAAAGGGATTTAAAGTTTGTGCGTGAAGTCGTCCAATCCGCACTGGGCCCGCGTGGACGACTAAGGCCTTATCGCCCTATACGGGTAGGCTCGTGGCCCTCGGTGGAGACGTTTCATTAGCTGATCATGATGATTATAATATAAAGGTATAAAAAATGCATCGCTGGATAAATTATAAGTATGATGTAGGTTATCATCTATACTAATATATAAAGCTGAAGAGTTTGTTTGTTTGTTTGAACGCGCTAATCTCAGGAACTTCTGGTTCGATTTGAAAAATTCTTTCAGTGTTAGATAGCTTATTTACGAGGAAGGCTATAGGCTATATATTCACGTTACGAGTAATTAGTAGAGCAGCAATGAAGAATGTTTCAAAATCGGGGGTATTTTTTCTTACTTGGAGCTTCCGCTGCGTACGCTGAGTAAACGGTTAAAGTTTCACAAAAGTCATGTATGAGAGTATTGTTCTCCTTTTAAAGGTCTACAAAAAGTCCGCGACAGCATATGTGTATCTTTTAAGGTTACTATATAACATTTTTTGCTAAAAAAATTCTGAAATTGACCCGAAACCTTTAAAGTCGGAGGAGGGGAAATCCTATATATAGTGATAAATTAAAGTACCGTGTTATCCCGAATTTAATGCGAGCGAAACCGCGGGCAAAAACTAGTATATCTAAGTCTTTATGCTATACAATGTACGGAAATATCTCGGGAAATATGTAATTTCAATTGAATAGAAATTCAGTTGATCTGTCAGTTGATATCCTCTTAACTATGGCAAATCTAAACAACTTTTCTGTAGATTACTTCTGCTTTGTTAGACATCTTCTGAATAAACTTCACCAAACAAGGGTCTATTAAAACGCCAAACAAACAGTATCATAATGATATTCTTTGTCCGTATTCCGCAAAACAAAGGGGTCGAATCAATAAACGAATTGGGTAGGGGAAAAATTAAAAAACTTCATTATCAAATATCTCGGCCGCCATAAATCATAAAGGCTTAGGGGATGCTCCGTTAAATTTGGCGTTATTAAAAAACTCATTTACAAATTTGGTAAGACAAAGGATGGTGTGGCGATAAAGTGGATCGCCTCTCTCTGTCCCCAGTCGGGAGTGGGTATTTACTTTATTTTTAGGATCAGTAGAGGGAAACCCTTGTTTACGTTAAAGAACCAGAGTTTCTTGTTGATAATTTAGCGGGACCATGAATTTCATCATCAGCCTGTATATGCCAGAGCAGGAACAACCTTATACAGCTCAGCCATGTGTTTAAAAATATATCAAACAAATCGTCAAAGAAGCCACATATTAAATTAAGAGTTAACTGTTCTGATTTTAAATGGAATTATTTTTTTTAGATTCTTGGAGGTATATATATTTTATGTTAATATTGGTTAATGGTACACGAATGATTTATTTGACGCAAGATTTTCCTAAATAATTTAAGTATGCTGAGCTATGTATGCTTTATGTTAAGAATTTAAGACATTTGATAAATATTTTATCGTCTAAATCCAAAATAAATATACTACTAATCATTGGATCAATTTGTAATCTGGAAATTAAATACTTATTATATTAATATATCATTGATACACTAACCATCACTAATATCATGCCAGTAAGTGAAACATTTTCTAAAAACAAATTTATAAAGAGAGTCTGGAAAAATATTGTACGGAACCGAACACTTTATTTATTTAATGCGATGGGATTTAGTAGAAAATAAAAATGATAATGTACCTTTTAGCTCAGTAAAAGGATAACTTAAGGGTTGTGAGTTTTAATTAAAAATCACGTTAAAGTACTTTTCATTTTAGGTTATGATGATGATGATGATGACATAGATAGGGCTCACCGGCGCGGCGGTAATATATTATTTTATCTGTGGTTCGGTTAACAATAGTACAAGATAAGTAGTCAGTAGTATAGTCGGGTGGTGGGTCGCGGCCCAATGTCTCCATGGCTATGTTGTAATGGAAAACCTGTGTCTTGCAGTGAGGTGTTATAGACCAATAATGAAGTATCATTTGTATTGCATCTAAAGCTGAATATTTGTTAAAACATAAATTATAATCGACGTATTAAATTTTTGGATTGTTGGTATTAACTAAAAATTGCATTATTATAAAGTTAAATTAAATCATATCTAATGTAGCTTATAAGTAAGTATTTAAACATCAAATAATGTACTTAACAATAGCTAGATGTCAAAACACAAACAACTGTTGTTACAAACCGCGGAAACGCAAACTTTGCAAATTAAGAAAAAGTAATTAGTCTCCCACCCCCAGGACATAATTAAGGCGAATCTTGTTGTAATTTTGACGTTTAATTTTTTCCCCGAAGTCACCTCGCCCTTATTAATTAATTTAGCAAAACACCCCTAAAATTTAATCTCCGAGACATTTTTTTCTGTGTCCAATGAAACGGCGGAGATTTTTTTCACGTTTTTGGGTGTTCCATTTTAATTTGGATGAAGAAAAAGTTCAGGTCTCTTGACTAATGATATTTGAGCACAACTCTTATTAATATTCGAGAGTTGAGATTGCTTTTTGTAATCCACTTTACTTTGATTTAATTGTTTGGAATTATAAGTAGACACTGCGCAATTATTATTAAATAATTAAATCATAATATTTGTTAAAAATATTTTATTATTTATTTTTGTTTTTGTTTTATACAGCCTTTACGAAATAATTTATATTTAATTGTTTATAATATTTTATTTTTATATTAGTTTTATACAGTCTTTATGTTTAAAGGTATAAAATAGATACTGTGTTCCTATCATAGTTTCTACATATAGCGTAAGGATTTGATGATAAAATTTTCTAAAATTTTGTTGTTGTTTTTGATCTGTTGTATTTATTACACATTGACTCAAAACAATTTACCGAAATCTACCGTATATTTATAAAACTATCGAGACAATTAATAAAATGTTTTTCTACGACAATGTCAACGAAACATCGAGAATATAATATGAAGTACTTATATTATAATTTTTGTTTTATAAACAAGCAATCAAACCAATAAAATTTGATTGGATTTAAAATATCCAAATTTGACTTCCCCAAAACGACATCTGTGATTTTTTAACATAGCTAATAGACCGCTACTTGTAATGTAGTACAGTTGGCTAATTATGCGAAACGATTGTAAAGCCACGTGCAGACCGGCGTTTTAAATCTCACCAACCCAAAACTAAATACCACCACGCGACGTTATCTATGAACGTATCTAGAGCCCTAATTTTAAAGTTAGGGCGCGGCCGCCGCCCGTGTAATCCCGCCCTTATCGCGTAAGCTACTCATCAAGTAGGTATTAGCCATGTTGTAAAACGGTTTTAATGTCTGCGACGTCATGTTTGGCTATGTTACATTAAATTTCCTTGTATTTGCATCCCAAGGTCTATTTAGTGATTTAGTAATAAGTGTCTAGTATTTGTCAGAATTTTGAAATTAGTAATCTTAAAATTTACCCTTAAAAGTATGAAATTGATAACTATTTTTATAACCACTTTCCGGATTTTACTAAATAATGCTACGAATGTCCATCTCATTGTTACTGCGATTTATTCCAGAACAGTATTTTCTTAATAACTCCAAACAATGCTACATTTATACAAAAGTATAAACAAACACGAAAACGAAATGATTCAGCTAAACGCAGTTCATATTTACAGGGCAATTTAAAAATGCACCCTACCACAGATAAAAGGGCCGGGCTCAGTGAAAGCATAGTAATACCTTAATTTAAATTTAAATGACATCTAAGCCCTGATAGGATCGGACGCATCATTAGACTGTCTAACACGTGGGGGCTGTGGGATTGATGTACGGGAAAACGTTTTTGGTGAATCGTCAAAATGATTTAGCATCAGCAAAAGGACATGGTTACGTTAGTTAATCAGTATGTTTTATACTACATCTTAACATTTGATTTATATTACCTTGAATTAAATGAATAAATTTCCCTTTAGATGTTACGAAACTAGAATCTTGTAATATGTTTATTATTGTGCCATAGCAAAAAATAAGCTGTTTATGAAATTGTACGGTTCTTTATGAATAAATTGAGTTTGAAAAAAAATACATTTGATACCCTATTCCTAAATCTCATATAGGTACTTATAATTCAAGATTATGCTTAATAATAACTCATTTGTTATCGTTTATTATTGTTATCAGTTATCACTCAATAACATTAGGAAAAAATCATATCAAAAACATAAGACAGAACACCAATGAAATTCTGTTCTCAATGGCTACGCTATCTAAAAACACCAATTACAGTTTGGGATATATCAATAATCCCGAAAAGCGGCGCCCTATCCCCAAGGAGCTCCAGATAAACCGGCCGAAACAAATTGAAAATACCCATAAAAACCGCGCATCGCGCCATCGCGCCTTTATTATTTATCAACGACATGATAGCCGATGCTTGTGTGCCACTGCGAGCTATGTTCTAGTATAATATATCTTTAGGGATGATTATTTCTATTAAAATAATAATACCAGCTATTTTTATACGGCACATATTTATATTATGTATGTATACAATTATGTAGTTTCAGTAACACTAGTTCTATAATGAAGTTCATCATCAGCTCATTAAACGTCCCCACCGAGGGGCACAAGCCTACCCGTATAGGGTGTATAGGCCTTAGTCGTCCACGCGGGCCCAGTGTGGGTTGGACGACTTCACACACGACCTTGAATCTCTTCGCAGGCGTCATAAGGTTTCCTCACGATGTTTCCTTCAACGTTAGAGCGTCGGATAACGTACAATAATATCGAAAATTCGAATTCTAAAATTATATAATGAAATATACTTTTACTGTTTGTTTCAAAGTTCCAATTAAGGTTAACCATTTTTAGAAGATTAACACGTGCTTTTCAAATCAAATAAATATATTATTTCATTAAAAATAATAAATATACACAACAAGCTCAAATTTCACATAGGTTGGCAACATTCCATTTTGCCTGAACTAGCAACTAAATTAACTATATATGAAAAAATAATATACGCAGATATAGCTTACAATGCTTACACGTAAACGAATGTGTCACTTGCAGTGGAATCGCCACTTTATTTATCAGCAATCGGAACTGGCACCGAGTTTTATTTTTAATCCGGTAACGCAATAAATCTGCGCGGACAAAACCAACCATGCGGCAGTTTTTTGGCGCGAAAAAGAATCCGCGGGAAAGCGGGAATGAGCGGCAGATTAGGCTGGATAAGTCCCGGTTATTAATGGACCCCAGATACACACGACAAAATGGATAACAAATGGATGTGTTAGGATTTCTTTTCCGTTGGAGTTTTGTTATAGCGCCGCTTTTGAGGGATCGCGGTTTTTAAATGTCACGCAATGTCAATACGTGTGTTTTCCTGATAGTTGGTACTCGTACAAGCGGCCAGCTTCATTATGAGATTTAAGATTTTACTAATTTTCACGTGTTTGTCGTTAAAATCACTTAAAATTTGGTATTTTTTACTAACTGCTTATGGGATTTCGAAGAACAAGTGTATTAATATTCAGATTTATCTCTGAACAGGATATTATCAGCAGGATGAAAAATTATTACAAGTTTGCTCAATAACTATTATTTAATGTGTGCTTTTCCTCATATTGTTTCACAAAATTAAGAATTAAATAATATTAAACAATTTAATTATAAAATCAATAGTAAATCGTACAGACAAGCCTTCTTATTGTACTGTAGTAAATAAAAAACATGATCACAACAAATAAACGTAATAATCAAACTTATATCCCCCTTAACAACAACACTAGTCCAAAAAAACAAATAAAGCAGGGTAGGTAAGTATCCCTTGTAACGGCCAACATAGGCGAGAAAGGCCGTAAAATCTTGCTGACTCAGCCTATACAAGACAGGGATGCTACTAACAAGAGAGCAAAGATCGGTGCTTATTATAGGTTGCTTCTCTTAATTATATTAACAATCTTTATTTTCAGGAAGTTGTACATTACGAGTTTACTGTGGGCGTCGGTAGATCATTGGTGCGGTCTGTTGCCTTCCGATCGGGAGTGCGCAGGTTCAAATCCCGCCACGTACCACACTTTGGTAATATAATTTCGAATTTCGAAATTATATTAACGTTATCCAACGCTCTTACGGTGAAAAAAACGTCGTGAGGACATCTGCGCATGCCTGCGAAGAGAGTCAAACGTTGTGCGTGAAGTCGGCCAATCCGCACTGGGCCCGCGAGGATGACTAAGGCCTAAACACACTACACGGGTAGGCTCGTGTCTCTCGGTGGGGACGTTCAATGAGCTGATGATGGGTTTACTGTACATTTACAAGAGTTTAATAAATAATCTCAATATTAATAATCATCATAGCGCTAAGAATGGCTAGAATCGCGCGGTCGGAGATAATTTTCTGGTTTACAATTCTTTACATTGGACACGGTTCATTGAAATTTTAAACAATGAAACAACCTTGTATTTTTACGATTGATAATTTTTTAAAAGGTGGTATGCTTGATAGTCTACACTGAGAGTGGTCTAGGTACCATATACCGAAGTAATACCCTACAAATATCGTCCCGTGATATATGCATTTTATTCGGCGTGTTGGGAGTAAGGTGCTATTAATTTAAGGGACATTTGTATTAAATGTTTAGATCCACTACAATAAAGTTGATAAGCGACACCACCACCGTACTACCAACTGTTAGTAATTGAACAGAAAACAAAACTATTTAGACGGTTGGTAGTGCTTGCCAGTAAAACTAAACACTATTAAGTGACGTCATACCGCTAGAGTCCCGGGTCAAAGTTTTCCAATAACATGACGCGACGACGTTCGCGAGAAAAACCAAGCGGGCCCAACTCGCCTGCTGTTATTAAATTTTATTACTTTTAATGTCGATTGCAAAAAATATCTATATGAGCATTATTTCCGCAACAAACATCATACTGAAGTTAAGAACACATTCACTCAGGAATTGTTGAAGTAATTTAAAAATCCATAAAGAAATACGTTATGTAATTAAATCTACAAGATCATAATACAACATTTTATTCAATCATCATCATCATCATCATCAGCTCATTAGACGTCCCCACCGAGGGGCACGAGCCTACCCGTATAGGGTGATTAGGCCTTAGTCGTCCACGCGGGCCCGGATTTATTTAATAAGTAGGGCAAATTTGTTAGATATAGGTACACATCTAACACAAATAAAACTGTTACATGAAAAGAAGGGATTGGGCGATTTCGTCCAAAATTAGATGTTGCTGAGGAAAGCGGAGGACCGGGATATCTAGCACAAAATAGGGGAGACCTATGTCCAGCAGTGCACTGCAACAGGTTGAAAGAAGAACGAATGTATCGTTCTTAATATCTGTCTCTATTAGCACTTAACATTAAAATATGCACTATTCATCTCGCAAAAAAGCTTTACTATTCAACCTATCGCAGTCCACTGCTGGACAAAGGTCTCCCCCCATTTTGCGCCAGATATCCCGGTCCTCCGCTTTTCTCATCCAGCCTCCACCAGCGACCTTGCGCAAGTCGTCGGTCCATCGGTAAGCTTACCTTTAGACAAATGCTTTTATAGAAAATGTAAGTATAAAGGTAACCACAAATTAAGTCACACAGCATTCTTCCTTCGGATGCAGCAACATTTGCGCTGTATTTCTATAAAAACGCTACCAGATACGTGTAAACGAGAACACTTAGGACCATAAAGCGATTCAAGCGCTGCAATAGAGTTAGCAGTCTAGCCAAGTTTTCCAATAACAGCGCATATTTGAAACTGACTTTCAGGGCTCAAGAAGTGAATCAAGTTATTAAAAGTAATGTTCAAGTTGAAATTAACAATGTTCAATTATAAAATCATTAAATTATTTCCGATAAACTTCAAGCATTTCTCTAACTTAGAGAAAGAGTAATCTTTCTTACCTACCTTTCGGTACCTAGATATACCCTATAAGGCTTTGGCGACCTGTCAATATATTAGACCAGCTCGAAGGGTTACAGTCGATAACCTCCCTAAAACTCCAAGGGATTTTAGCCAACAGCTGTGGAATAATTTAAATAATCAAACCCTTAAATAGGTAGAGTATTACCTTGTTATAGAAAATTGTTATACAACAGCTCCAAATTTCTTAATTTTAAAAACATTTTTGAAAGATCTTCTAATAATAACGTTATTTATATGCTTCTTGATATCTATTGCCAAAAGCAATTACTTAAAAAAATTAGAGCCTAATGATATATTGCTATCAAACTGAATAATAAAAAAAAAACAAAAAGGTCCATTTGAAAAAAAGAAGCAAAGATATCGAATACTGTGTGAATGCTTCGTTCAACACACAATGTGTAAACAAGTGATTAGACTTGACGTAAACACGACTTACATCACGTAATGAACAATACACCAACTATCCAGAGGATCGAGAAAACAATCGCGATAAACGTATTCATTATTCGAGTTGCGAGTGTAACTCCAATATATATTCATGAATCGATTCGGCAATCGAATGATATCGAGACGGACCCGTAATATCGATATGATGGCACATCAAATTTCATGTGGCCGATATTTGCTGATCGCACAGAGATTTTTTTGTTAGATATCCTGATTATTGTCGGGTTTTGAAGTGTAGGGAGTATTTCAAGTTAGATGTAAAGGGGATTTTATTGAATTATTCTTACGTTGTCCACCATTATTCAAGATTATTTCAATCATTACGCTAATGTGCTTTATCTCATAAATGAATAGTGCATCCCTTCATTTGTAATGTAAATGCATATAAGGAACCTGTTATTTATTTGTATTTATGTTGTTGCCTTACATACTTATTTTAGCTTCTTAAATTGGTAATACCTTTTTTTCAGATTGGACAGATTTTTTTCCTATACAAACCCCTATTTTAAATCAATGAAAAAAATTAAATACGCATTAGATTTACCAGATTGCACTGTTTCTCTATTCATTTAATTTCTATTTTATAAAGAACTATCGACACTTAATACACTACAGAAAAACTGTGAACGCTGTATAAAGCATTACCCATTTTCATAATCTCGTAAGGTCTCTGAATAAATCTGAATAGGAATATAAGCTGAAAAAATTAAATTATTTAAGACATCACATAAGAAACCTCAAAAGTAACAGTATTTGTCCACTGTTTTAATGGATGTTGTTATAAATATAAACCATCCTCTTAAATTACTCTATCTATTAAAAACCGCATCAAAATCATTTGCATTGTTTTAAAAATGTAAGTATAAGTACACAGGGATAAAAGGACAGAGAAAGCGACTTTGTTTATACTATGGATTTAAAGTCGGTGATACCAAAATCCTACTCTATGTATCCTAAGAATAATAATTATTACCGTATACTAAAGAAAGTAATGTATAAAAATTCAGTGATACCAAAATCCTATGTATCCTAATAATTGCCTTATACTAAATAAAATATTGGATACATAACTCGATAATACCAAAATCCTTCTCTATATATCCTTACAAGCATTACCGTATCTGGTACCAAAGTAAAACAACACCCAAGTAAATAAACAATAAAACGTTCCCAATAAATCGTACGCTCTCAAAGAACAAGAAAAACGTAACAATAGTAACTTAAGCTACTTTCGCAAATATCGACTTGTTACCGATAATACAACGATAATACACCGATACGTATGCAGGCCGCGCGATCCTTTATTATTATTTCCACATATTGACTTTGCGTTGTCTATCTCACCCCCTTTTCCCCCCTGGGTTGTATGAGTGAGTGGGAGGGGGGAAGATGTAGTCGCGAAGTAGACACATGTAGCGGTTGAATCGATCGAGCTAATGCGTTTAAGATTGGCCAGCCGTTTGCAGTCTGTGGCCAAGATACTGTGCTTATTTTTTAGATCCGTTAAACGAATTGTTTGTAAGGCGTCATTGTTATTGCTGGATGTTTTCTATGTATAATATGTATGTATTTACAAAAAAAAATAAGTATGTTTATCCGTTGTTTAGTACCCATAATACAGGCTTCACGCTTAACTTGGGGCTAGATGGCGCTGTGTGAATGTCAGTGGATATTTATTTGTTTATTGCTTTGTTTTGGTGTCTATAACAACTGACTATAAAATTATTTTGCGGTAGACTCAGTATTGTGTTGTCTTTTTTATATCCTTTATAGGCTGACATTTGACCACCATCTCACCTGATGGTAAGTGATGATGCGGCCGCGGATGGATCATGCTTGCCTAGAAACAGCCTATTCACTCTTGCCTTGAAGACGGTCAGGTTGTAATGACCGGGAGCACATAAGGAGGCAAAGATTTCCATTCCTTTGCGGTGCGCATTAGGAACGAGGCACCAAAGCGGGCTGTGCGGATGTGTGTTATTAGGTACCGACGTAGTACCAGATATCGTCCTGATACAGGAGACATGAACTTAACCAGTATAAACCTTACATCCATAAGTATATCGAATCTGTGTGATGACAGCGACAACAATAATAAATATTTTATTTCAGTAACTGAGTGTAAGTAATAAATTCATTGTGGGAGCTTCTCTTTAGGAGACAGCAAGTTGAAATGATACCTTATTTCATACAGTACGAGTGGGTGATGTAAAATATGATAAAGTGTGTAACTATTTTGGTAAGATTTTAATGACTAAAACTTTTATAATAGTTATTAATCTGTAACAGGGGGGTTACCGCCACCTCTTAAAATAGTGACTTAAAATGCTGACGTACCATTATAACAATACTGTTTTTAGAGATTGTGGTTACACCCCTGATCTGTGCTTATAAGAATATATTTATGTATCTGTACAAACAAACATAACACTAAGCTCTAGGTCGAGAAAAGGTAAAGTTCATTTAAAATCAGTACAGTTATTGGTTTCTTTAACACTGCATTTGCCATGGGCAGGCGTATCATCATTTGAGTGAAATATGAAAATTCCCGTTGATTGAAATCAGAATAAATAAATAAAGAGCCAGTAAAAAATCCTTGTAGAAATCAATAAATACGCCTTAAATTAGGAGGCTTTGTTGATTATATAGGTATGCTTTGTTGGCCTATATACAAATTTAGTAATATCGAACAAAATATTGATCATCATGTCCCACTTAAATACTTCTTATCTTAATATACCATCATCATCAGCTCATTAAACGTCCCCACCGAGGGGCACGAGCCTACCCGTATAGGGTGATTAGACTTTAGTCGTCCACACTGGCCTAGTGCGGATTGGACGACTTCACACACAACCTTTGAATCTCTTCGCAGGCGTGCATGAAGGTTTCCTCACGATGTTTTCCTTCACCGTAAGAGCATCGGATAACGTATATATAATTTCGAAACTTCGAAATCACATTGGTACGTGGCGTGATTTGAACTTCAGCCCTCCCGGTAAGAGGGCGTCAGTCCACACCATTGAGCCACCGACGCTTTAGTAAACCACTGCTTATTAATTTATAATTGTATGAATGACTGTGTGATTGATTTAATATAGCCTACAGAACCCATACATTATGTCTGAAAAAGTCACGCGTCGTCGCCGCGTATGAATAATGTTTTATCGATTGTGTTCACGCCACATGTGCTTTTACTTGAGGAAATATAAGGATCTCAACCGTCTTACGCTTTCGGAATAGTTTTTAGATAAAGTACTTTACATGGCGAGCCGTAAGATTATTACAAAAAACAAAAGAAAAATGTACGAGTTATCTACGTGTGTACACAAACTACTTATGGGTGTTTAACAAGTATATATTCAAGTCTTTAGTTGATTTGCTCCAATCTGTGCCTGATATCTAGGGTCGTCCTTTTCCTTGTTTATCCCTCACCAGCAAACATCAGACGAGACGCCAGTTCTTGGTATATTTATAACCACCTAAGACTTCAATGAATAAGTACAAATACCTATCTATACGGGTTTTATACAAATTGTGTTTGCCAAAGCCGAAAAAAAAAATTACTAACGTTTAGATGTGATCTGTGAGTAAATACCAGTTTTCAGGGACCTAACATCTGTTATTCCAAGTGACGGACGCAGTTGATGGAGAATAATAACTGTCTATCAGTTGTTGTCTCCTTCAATACCGCTCGTGATGGTCAGGCGTATCACTTAACATCAGGTTAAGTGATAATCCTTACAGTCTTGTTCACTTCTTAACTTTAAAAAAATGAACTATTTGTACAATTATACGAAAGGCCTCATAATATCCGCTAATAAAGGCATTATATCTTTATAAAATATCGTTAATGATAGACATTTGAAAGAACATTTCACAACACGTATCTTCAAATAAGGAACCCGAAAACATTTGAAGCTCAAAATCAATTCATTACAGCTATGTCCGTGTAATTAACTTGTCTAAGGCGAAATCAACCTAGCCCGACAAATGGCACCGTTTTTATCATAAACCATCTAGCTTAATACATCACTCGATAGGCATAAACACGGGTAATCTGTCTACCGTACACTTGACAAATGGGAGCGCGTCAATTCCGTCGGAGAAATTAAATACAACCGATAATTATCGGCGTAACATCGCGCCTCCGAATCAGGACAAAAAAGGCACAAGAAATTGTGAATTAGGATTTATGATGCGACCTTTTTACGGTTGACTCTTTCGGCTGTCAAATCTTTGGACGCGTTCGAATTTCGAAAATGTCAAATGTTTGCAATTGTATATTAGAAAATATGTCTTATAATTAGGTGTTAGAGTTTAAATTAGCATGGTTGCGCTATGGTACAAGTAGGCAAGTATACAAGCCAAAGCAGATAGTCGATAGTCATGTCAAAATGGTAATTATGGCGGGCGACAGGGCGGAATGCCGTTCGGTAGCGGCCGACGATTACATTAATGTCATTAGGTACACTAATGACTTTTTGAAGCCGCTGCTACGGAACGTGGGCGGTGTTCATATTGCTTGGGATAATAAACTTTTAATAAAAACAAGGCCATATTAATTTGTTTTGTGATAGCAACGAACATTCTAGAAAAAGCTTTCTAAGAATTTTGTTAAAACTATTTAATTATCTAATTTGAACGTACATGCATATTTTTGTTCTTCTTCTATCAAATAGTTTAAGACTACCGGAAACTAATTCAATAACATGCACTGGCAATTTAGGGACTGACCCAATTTCTTCCCACATTATGTAATATGTTATAGCAACATGACCGTGTTATTAAGTTTCAATGTAATAATATGTAGATATTTGTTAGTTATTACATTAGGTATGTATATATTTTTTAATCAAAGGTCAAATAAGTGAAAGTATTACTTACAACGTTTATTATTTTATTTTAATAGCCAATGAGAGATATGAAAAGGATGATCCATTTCAAGTTTGAATTTGACTTTTCGAATGTCGTTCTAATTTCAAATGTGCATAGCTCCTTATTGACACGAAGTTGAACTTTTTAATCTGTATCCCAGAGGCGTGTGAAGCATTAAGGCCATTACGTCAGTGGGGTCCAGTCGCGCGCATGATTTTATAGATCAATCGATTAACGGTAGAGTGTAAGCTTGATTGCTATGGGAATTGTTGATCTTTATCTTAAATTTTAATTGTTTGTTCATTTAAGTCTTGTGTTGGTCAGAGATATTTTAATGACCTTGAAGTAGAAGGAATTGGGAACTTAAATTAAAAAGGTAGAGATATGATTAAAATAATGTAGGTGCTAGCTTGAAGATTTCGTAGTTGGAAAGATAGCTATCAACTAAAAAAAATAACAATAATCACAAATTTGGTATGAAACAATATGTAGTAAATTTTCTACCCGAAGTCCCGCTCGGTGCTTTTTTGCGGCATGTAGTATTTTGACACACATTAGTCGATTTTTGTTGATCGAGAATTTATCTCAATATAATGCTTTAAAGCTTTTAGAAAATCTTTAAGTAATCCCAATATAATTTGATACCGACGGTACCGTACAAAAATAACAATAATAAAATAGTTTACCAAATGGGATTAAATGTATGAAGAAATTAAATGTTTACCAAACGCAACTTTCTGATAGGTACAATTAGAGGTTTACGAAATGGGAAGTACCATATTTATTATTTTTATAGCAATATTTTTTTGTAAAGAGTATAAACATTTATATTTAAGGATAAGCAAGCTAAAGTGGCGGCGGGCTGGACATATCTGTCGCAGAACCGATAACCGTTGGGGCAAGCGTGTTCTGCAGTGGAGACCACGTCTTGGAAAGCGTAGCGTGGGGCGACCTCCAACAAGATGGAGTGATGACATCCGTAAAACGGCCGGTAACAGTTGGCATCGGAAATGATGATGATAAACATATTTATCACGTGTATAAAAACATAAAATTATATAAATGTTCATTGCCTTTTTAAACAAGGTATTAAACGTAATACAACCCTAAATTACTTAGTCCAATTTTACAGTCTCACGTACCGGAAAGTGAAAGAAAATGAAATATTCATAACCCTTCACGGGCGCAGCTCTCGCAGGCGAGTTTAATTGTTTTGACAACATTAATTGCCCCCAATTAATTAATCGGGGCAAATTAATGCAGTTTGTAAGGACGGGATAAATCGGTGAGGTTAACTTTATTACTACATTAATTATAATATTAATTATTGGTTGACTCGTGTATTGGGGTTGATGTACTGACGACAAAATTCCAAGGTTCGTTTTGAAACATTGTTTATAGGGATTACGTTTAGGATTTTTATGTCATGGATATCATCATGGAGGTTGTCAAAAGTTCCATGAACTGAACTTTTTTTATTACAAGCTATTTAAGTTTTTATTTTTTAATGTTTAAGCTTTTGATATATGGAGCTGTGTAACAAACTAAAGAGTGAGTCCAACTGGGTACTACTAACCTAAGATAGTTACCTATCCTCTGTAACCTCGGTAAACCTTGGTTTTTCGAGCTTTGTGACCCACGGCAATTTTTTGCGGTTACCATTCCTACACATTAAATAAATAAATATCAACTTACATTCACACAGCGCCATCTAGCCCCAAGTTAAGCGTGAAGCCTGTATTATGGGTACTAAACAACGGATAAACATACTTATACATTTTTTTTGTAAATTCATACATATTATACATAGAAAACACCCAGACCAATACAAATAGACATGTTCATGCACACAAATGTTTGTACTGCCCGGGGATCAAACCAGGCACCCTTGGTGTAGTAGCCGATGTTAGAACCATTACACCAAACACGTCAAATGGGTGTGATGATAATGGTATTTTAATCTGGGATTGTACATTCTTAAAAGATTTTTGATTAGTTTAAAATTACTATAGCTAAAAGAGATGATAATATACGAAATGAAGGACTCTATATTATCAAGATCAATATATGTACCGTTAGCAGACAAAACCCAGTCCTCATTATTGTAACAAGAATATTCTAATTGTATTCTCTCCTCGTATAAAAAACTCGTGGAATACCCTCAAATCTGCGCGATCACCAGTAATTGCCTGCGGACGGTACTTTAAACTCGCACATAAGCTCGAAGACGGGGCGACATCTGTCGACGTAATTGAGGGATTAGGCAGATAATTGAAACTGTGCGAGGGGGACAAACACATAAACATTGCTCGCGTGGAAGCGAGACGGATGGATACAGTCGACGCCGCCGCTCAGCGGAACGGTTAACAACGTGTCTTCTTGTATATTGTATTATCTTACGTTTTATGCCCTATTAATCTTGCTCGACTGTGGATGTATGGTGTTAAGTAAATCTCGGCTTTAAGTGTTAGAGTTTAGAGTTGAAATTGAAATGTATGTAACGGGTATATACAGGGTGTCTGGTTGTTTTCGGTGCAATAAATAATTGTTTGCGCGCGTAAAACTGGAGTGTCGTTTAGCCGGCTGTCAGGGTTCGTCTCGTATTGTTTTATTTGAAGACGTTAAAGGTAATCTGGGATAACGAGGCGTTTGCAACTTAGGACATTCGCTCATAAACACCCTGTCAAAATTGATGAATCCGTGTTTGTATGAGAGTTTACGTAGCGTAATCTGAAGCGTAGCGTTTGGATTATATAACACTTCGTGTAAGGATTATGTAATTTTTAATTAAAATGACTAAGTTTAATAGTTCATTTTTGACAACAAAGATGGCGCGTAGATATAAAAGGAGAGGTTTGCAACTTAATTTAGTTAGGTAGAAATACATCAATCAGGTACTTGCTGTTGAACTGTTACACCAGACCACTACTTTTCCACACTGCTTAAATCCATGACGATCGGTCAGGTTCGGAAGAAATAAGTTAAAAAAAGGAAAATATAGATATAATAACAATCTTTAAATGCTTACAATTTTCAGCACCCATCGCCTTGCGAGGTGCAACCAACCAATATATGTATTTCCCGAAGTTTACAATTTAGGGAACCGAAGTATTTAAAAATCTACAGATATCAAAAGAAATTATTTAGTAAGAAATTCAAATCGATACAAATACAAAATTAAATTAAGGTGACGATAAATTAAAAATTATAGACACATACGGCTACCGATATAGATTATAAATTCAAATCGATTAAACCTATATCAGCTTATAGTTTCACTCGATTAAATATAATCGACTCGAGATTTTTATTTAAGCCGGAAATATCACTCGTTACGTGACAATAGTTAATTAAAAGTTATACCAGATTAAATATAGTGTTGGCCGCGTATTTTTACCGAGTTATCGACATTTTAAATACGGCTAATCTCGATATTCGATTGATGCTTTAGAGTTAAGTTTTGATACAGAGGCCTTTTGGATGTACGTGGTTCTGACAATTTCAAGGCTTATGTAGTCAAAGTTTTAAGGTTGTATTTTAGTAGCTCCTAATATAGGTCAAACATTTTTATACATGCAAGTTAAGGTATTTGGTGGAAAATAAAATGTATTATTATAAGACTAAAAATTTTTTACTTAAATATTAAACATTGTTTTTAATTAAGAACTAAAGGGACTATGGTCTCACCATGTCATCTCGTTACAACCTATCGCACTGCACTGCAAGACATTTTATCTCCCCCATTCACGTCAGATATTTCGGTCCATCGCATATCTCATCCAGTCCCCACCAGCAACTTTCGCAAGTCGTCGTCTTATCTATTATAACCTACCATGTCTTAAATAAAAACTATGTACAGTTGACGAAAATTGTCTGATTGATTGACGTCCTAAATATCTAAATACCAAACCACTACTATGTACAAGAAAGACATTTCAACAAACACAAGACACGTGCAACCGAAGAGAGGAGGGCGCTACCAATCCCTCAAAGGCTCAGACGGGATTCCTTCGGAAAACAATAAACGAGCAGATCCCGAATGAAATCCCGCAATAATAAGCAGCGGCGTGATTGATACAACAATGGAATCCCTCGTCGACACCGACATTTGCATTTTTATGAGCGTCTCTAGCCGCCCCGTCTCCGCCCTCAAACCACAGTGTAAGGGATACAGTACGCCCTACGCTATTAATATTATTATTTCTTGAAAAATATATTGTTTGATAAGCTGGTAAACTGCTTTACATAGGCCTCTTCGCATTTGTATCACATTAGTTGATTATAAAATTGTTTGATTCGGTAGGAAATTATTTAATGCAATTTAAAAATCTTATTTCATAAAATATGTTTAACATATCAAAGTATCTTATATTAAAGTATTATTATTAATTTTGGAATTTTGAAATTAAACTATCTCTCCACAGCTCAAAAATATAGTGTTCAAAATATTAATCCATATGATATATTTTACATATACATTTTTGTAATATGGATGTTAAATATTCCATAGTTTCATACTTACTACGAAATATCGTAGTCAAAGTAATGTCTCGGAGCACAAGGAAAAGAAACATAGACAATAAGTATTTCAAATATCTTCTTTTCATGGTAAAGGATGACGTCACCTTGCCCTTAGCCTTCATCTTACCAAGGGGAGAAGGTACTTGAGAGATAGAGAGGGAGAAGGAGAGAGAAGCCCTATACTTTCACACAATCCGTCAAGTCAAAGTTTGACATAGGTGTTTCTTTCCAACAAAATAGGCATTATCCTATACAAGATTCTCCAGTATACAAAAGCCTTTGCCGGTACCAATATTAACTTGATTCTCAAAATTCTGCCCTCCTAACGAAAAGTGCAATAAGTCGGGATTTAGGCGAATTGACTAAAGACCTTTGTGTTTTTTATTGTTAGTCATAATTTATAAATGGATTTTGAAAACGTCTGAAGTCAATTTGCCCAAAAACCCGACTTATTGCACACTTCGTTAGGAGAGCAGAAATATACCGATCGCATTTTATTAGACTGTGGCAGAATGTTACGAGTATATATCACAGAATATATTTCAGTCAGCATAGCGTGTTTAAATGTAGTAAAACATACAATATGTGATGATATATGAGTTTCTGTATGCTTATAACATATAAAATGACCAAAAATCTGTATTTTATTGATAAGAAGACAAGTTGTTGTTTGAATGGTTCTTATTATGATAATAATGGACTTCCTTTTGACTTGGTGGAAGAGACTTGATCAAAGATGGATGAGATTCCCAGAGAAAGCTTATTCACTTGTGCCTTGAATCATTACAGCCTAAAATGTCCACTGCGGAATAAAGGCCGCACCTAATGATTTCCACTACGATTATTTGACGACCCATTTGGTGTTGCGGATGAGAGGTCGACTGCAACACCAAGGGTTCCGGGTTCGATCCCCGGGCAGTACAAACATTTGTGTGCATGAACATGTCTGTTTGTAATGGTCTGGGTGTTTTCTATATATAATATGTATGTAATTACAAAAAAAATATAAGTATGTTTATCCGTTGTTTATTACCTATAATACAGGCTTCACGCTTAACTTGGGGCTAGATGGCGCTGTGTGAATATCAGTGGATATTTATTATTATTATTATTTATTCACACAATAGTGTGTATAATCGTGCACAATTCAAGTGAATTATCAGCTGAACTAATGCCGTTTTTGTTAGATACTTATTATATATTATGCCAATATGGGGCTAGATGGCGCTGTTCTGTCTGTGGATATTATTTAATCAGATAACTAACGCAAAATAGTAAAAGACTCCTAATATCTATTTGTCACCCCCGCTTAAATCAAAAACACAATCACACCGCAAGCCCGTTTCAAAACCATCTGTCATACGGCAAATAAATACGCCATTAGCCGTAGGGTAACACCATTGTGATGTTAATGCAGGACAACAGTTGTTGGGCACAGTTGTCGTTGATGCCGGAATAATGGAGGACGCGTGCGGTCGCGATTGAGGCGGACCTTTGAGAAGCGTGATTGATCAACCGGCCTAGGATTGGAAATAAAACAAAATTGGCGTTTTTTCTTAGAAGAAGAAAACTTATTTATTGACAGACAACGAACGTAAGACGTAAAGTTACAAACAAGAAACAATACAATACAGTAAATTGCAATTCTGATAATCAACGAACACAGCCTAAAAGACGCCTAATGCAAGCAGAGAACTTTCAGATAATACTTTATACTTATACGTCTTACTTAAGAAACCGATTGTGAAATCTTAGTATCAAGCACATTGACCCGTGTACATTTCGTGCATTTATTACAAAATAAAATACAAAACAGGAGAGACATAGCTCCTGGTCAGTTACCACAATAAAATAGTGTGGAAAATGTAGCCAAATATCTAATTTTTAAGAAAGAGACCATCACTTTTCATAGATATTATTGTCAAGAATCAATTTATTCAAGGCACAAATTAAGCCGTCATGAAAGAATTTGTTTATCAGCATCGGATATTCTTCTCTTTTAAATACGAAAAAGAAATGCTTATCCTTTTTTCCATTATTGTTATGCCTTTCTTGTGTTGTGACACTACTGAACTCATTCACAAAGTAATAAGTAAATTTTAAGTATCGTAGTGCAAAACGTGGTTGCGTGATTGTAAGTTTTTTGTGTGAAGTTACTTGTTTTTGTAGGAAGATTCGATTAGAAATAATATAGATCGCGTAGGTTGAAAGATACAAATAACTAATTGATAGTTATAATTATCTATTAATGCCCGTCACCCGAGAAAACAGATCTTAGGTCCCTTATACCCAGTAATTACACTAGCTACAGTGCTCGCATCCCAAACACAAAAGTGCATATAGCAGTCTCATTTTACGGGACGATATCTACCTATATTGGACCTATATTGATACAACACACGTGTGGGTTTATTGAAAATATTTTTTTTTGGTTTCAGTACAATGTATAGGTAACCCCAATAATATATATTCAAAATCAAACAACTGATAAGATTAAAGCAAGATATTTAGATAAAGAGTACTAGAAATAATTTACAGAGTTTGTGTAGTTTTCCCTAATTTTTCTTATATCTCTTTATGCTGCTCTCTCTTATTTTTTATTCGGAAACAGTACAAAAACATTTAGCATCAGTTGTGCGCGGCACTTGTCAGCGCCCAACCCCGGCTTTCCATGGGCTCGTGAGAGGACCCCTAATTGATTGGCGCCCGTTAACACCACATTTTTAGGGTTCGGTAGGCGCGATCGTCTAAATCGCCTTATTTATAGTCAATAAATTAGTTTAACGATCCCACTGGATTGTTCCTATTGTTGACTTAATCATTGCTGGTAATGGAGATGCGTCTTGGCAGTCATTGTTTCTTGGTAATATAAATCTTGTGTATAGTTGCAGTTTAGTTCTTAAACTTTGCCAATGCTCTTGGTATTATTAACGATACAACGGTTTATTTGTTACAAGCGTATCTGTTTTTGTCTGCCTATAAATAGTAGAACTTAGTTCGGAACTTCCCAAGGTTTTACGAAAAAGGCATTGCTAAGGTACCTATTGAAAAATTTTTCAATAGGTATCTTAGAAAATTTCATTGGGACTGTTGATTGATGAGAGAGAGACAGAGACAGAGACAGACAGAGACAGAGAAATTTCAGAGACAGCAGACAGAGAATTTTTTGAACCCAGTCAACATATTCAGTCCATTGCCGAAATAATAATAGACAACGGAGGGGTACCGTTAGCAGCTCTAATTATGTGACGTCACCGCGTGTCGCGCGACATCTCTGAGGCGATGTTGCCAAAGCTGCGCGACATTTAGTTGGAGGGGACGAATTTGAATGCAACTGTTCTGATAGTTACAAAAATAGTTATATTCCTAATAAAAAAAAACAGTTATACTTTTGGATACTATTGGATATAACCTCATTTCAGCCTTGCAGTCCACTACTGCACTAGGCCTCTTTTAATGCATTGTATTCAAGGAATGTTTGCGGTCTTTGGGCGGCATTTAGGCCATGGTAGACCTGTTATTGTTGCCACCTTGAAAATTTACTGTCAAGAAAATATTGTCTTAATTTAGAAAATTCTCTTTTTTCCAACCACCGTGTGTCAAAGTGTCCCAATGTCAAAGTGCTTCGTGTATTGTTAGGGTGCACATTCGCAAAGAAGTTGCATTAAGATTTCACTCTCATTAGCGTGAATCCCTGAGAAATGAATCAATATGATACCCGATGAAAAGCCGCAAGTATAAAAAGTATACCTATATATTGTTTATTAAAAATGACGAGTTATTTATGTTTTTCAATATTAGTAGAGAAATAGAAAATGTTAAATGTGCAATCAGTTAACCGTTCGAAAAACAAAAAATAACTTCACAAGAAAATACTGTTTCGTGTATGAATGAGGTCAAACTGTTTAGCCACTATAACTCAAACATCAAATCCTGGTCAAACAACAACCAGTCCAGCAGGCAATTTGTCAAACATTTAATCGCACCACTGCTATGTTTATTCATCTATTGACATCCGACGACGTATATCCGCCTAAATTCCTGGCTAAATCCATCGGACAGACGTCGATGGAATTTCCATATACCGCGAACGTTTTGTTGCAAACACAAAAATCGACTTTGAGTTTAATTTGAGAGGACGCAAGACCGATTGTTCGTTGTCCGAGCAGAGCAATGTATCGATTGTCGATGACAGATGAGAGTGAACGTAGATGGCATCCATTAGTCGAATACGCGATTCAACTGTTTTACTCGTCAGATAATATTTGGGTTGATTAAGTTTGAATAAAGGATTGTTAAGACAATTAAAGATTCGTATATATATATAAGATATAATATGATTTTATATAACCAGATTGACTTTTTTGTTATATTACCTTGGCAGTAAGTCAAGAAACATCTGAGGCTGAAGCAAACAAAAAATAAAACAACGAGTAAGCACTATAAGTCCATAGTATCCATAGATAACAAACATTTGTGTGCATTAACATGTGTGTGTGTAATGGTCTGGGTGTTTTCTATGTATAATATGTATGTATTTACAAAAAAAAGCTGTTTCTCACTAGACGGTTAGCTCGGCTAAAAACAAACTAAATAAATAATCATTAAAAATATTATAAAGACGTTTGATTTTTAATATCGAATTTCTAAATTTTTTAAGTATACCTATACTTGACTACAAACATGACTTTCAATCAAGAAAACATTAAATCACAAAAATAATAATACTAATCTTTAAATTTGTCGTCACTATGCAAAATGCAACTGCATCGCAACCGGTCATGACAACGATCTATCAACTCCTAACGTTACGTCGCTACGATATCCTCACTGCTCATCAGCATTAAAATTTACCACGCACCAATACCATTGTTATATTCAAATTACCATAAAAAAATCCCCCAACCCCAAAAAAAGCGCGGCATCGTTTAATGCTCCCAAATTTAGCATTCACAAAGCTCTATTTTATCAAAACACATTAAAATTAAATTATAGTGTCATCCATCAAAATAATTTAATATGCTCAAGTGCTACCCCCTGGAGCACCCTCGTACACCAATAGTCGTCTACATGAGTTTAAACTGCCGTTTATCTTATCTATCGTTAGTTCGCACACGTTTTCTAATTACATTTCATAGCGTAAAAACATTTTCTAAATCAGTGAAACTGTGTGCGGGAATGATCAAAATGTGATAGGAATCAGTTTTATGATGCAAATAGGGTCACGACAATGATAAGTTTTAATAAGTCTATACATTTATAACAAAAGTTGGGCTAGTTTTTGATAGCATGACAGATTTCTAATAGCTCTCTCTTAAAGATATTTCTGATACCGATAACAGACTAACTATACTCTGTAATAACATTTTATTTTATTATAATAAATTTTAGATGTTTGGTCTCAGTAGCCGTTTCGCTGCCTGACTTTACATTAAACATCACATTTTTTAAAGAACTACTGTTATAATGTGAAAAGAAGGATACATTTACTTAGATATCTTTTGGAAAAGAAAATTAGTATCTACACTATTTACTTCCCTATTCAACCTATCGCAGTCCACTGCTGGACTTAGTTCTCCCCCATTTTGCGCCAGATATCCCGGTCCTCCGCTTTTCCCATCCAGCCTCCACCAGCGACCTTTTGCAAGTCGAAACACTATTTACTTACGAGCTTCTAAAGAGCTGATGTCTGAGATACACAAGTAAGTTGTTTTACAACAAACAACTACTCGAAATATATTGTACTACTTGCACATTGACATAAATGCAAGACACTCATGAAGTGAAACACAGGTTTATGCACCCTAATATAATTTGCTGGAACACCCAAAACTGTCCTTTCACCCCAATGTGGGAACATTCCGACTATGCCAGCTAATTCAATGCAGCTTTACAACGCCCATAAAAGGAATGATAACGATACACTCAGATTTGCATTTTAAGTACGCGAGAAGGAATTATGATATGCAATAACTGTTGTTATGACGGCTGTATATCAAATATTATAATAGCTGTAAAGTTTTAAAGCTCCGAATGCAGTGGCGTACTATATCTATATGTGTATATAGTTATTCTGATATCTAACCGAGACGTGCTAATTGAAAGATGTAACGACAATTGATTTATTGATAATAAAGCGATTTAAAGATGGAATAAATGTCTTGTTTTTTTACAATAACGTAAAATTATTACTGAGAAAAGTTTGACATTAAATGTAAAGCTACAGGTTTATTCCTTTTTATCGCTCTTAGTTTTAAGATTTTTATTTTATTTTTATTCTGTGAAAAGGTCAATAGATTTCATTTTATTTGTGTATAGCAGATGAAAATAAAAGTGTTTTTGTTTTGAGTCATAGATGTATATTGTGTGCATACATTTAATTATTTCTGATTATACACGGATTTTTTTGGCAATTAATCTCCTAAAAGTTCTTATTATAAATGTGCAAATACAAATAGCAAGTAACCTGCCGCAAAGAAACCAACATAGTTTAGTTTTAAAAATCCAATATTTAAGAATCTTATACTTCTTTATACGATTTTATTAATAAATACGGGTATAATGAAGTGTCATTTTGTATTTCACAAATAATAAATAAACAGTCGTCAGTCAACAAATAATTTCATTATGCATCCCGTTGCACTGTGCAAGTCACATGTGTAAACACAGCACCCTCCTTTTAGTCATCCTTTGGGATTAATTTTATTGAATGCCAAATGAGCTATGACAGGGGAATCGAAGTGATACTTAACTTTTGCTCCATGTTACGCTCCTAGTTGTAACCCCATAAAGTAGATTATCCTTTGACAGGATATCCCATAACTTGGTTAAGTAATTACCCCCGGTACATTGGCTTTTGAGCCCAATTTGTGAATGGAAGCACTCATTTGTTCGGCCAGTTAGTCGCCTATAAAGGATTATAGTGACATTCATAATAGTGTTTGCAATTGCGTGTAATAGCGGCCTTATTTTAGGTTGACACAGGAGTCTAATACTAAATATCACTCTAGTTTTATGTCAGGAATAAAATTTACTAATGTTTTATCTGTTAAATGTTATAAAGTAAGATACAAAAACCAAATAAAATTTAATAAAACAAGCTGGATTTTTCCTTGAACTTTGTCCACGTGTTCATTAACAAAATAAAATCTTCAATTTACAATGTACCTTCCTCAGAAATCAATTTATAGATTTAATAAAGTGCTTTATGATTTTTAACATGTATTTTTGTTTTAAGGAGCAAATGTATAAAAATATAAACATTGTTCAGTCAACCAGTCTCGTTTATCTAGACGACATAATATTACAAACATCGTATATTCATTCATATGAAAAATATAATCAAACATCGTAAACAGTTTTTATGCTTGTCACATCTCGAGAATCGTTGGAATGGAAGATCAAATATTAGCGAATAGCGCAACTGTTCAGTCTGATATATAGCGCATTAATCTCATTGCGTACGCTTCATTTCACTTGCCAACTTTCACTAGTCGATACAGTGATCCGGGTATTAACTGAATCCATTTTCTGTTACGTTACAATTTCATGTTTCATCATTTACAACTTACTACATAAGAAAACACAAATTTTAGTAATTTCTCCTTTTTGCGATAGCGTCACTTAAAACCTTAATGGATTTTGTACGGGATTCGACAAACAGTTATTGTTAAATATATACTTAAAGCATTTTTAAAATAAATTATTTGAAATTCAGTCGCGATAGCTATTTTATTTATTATTTTGTTTTTTAATAGTTAAGAATTGGATTGATAAATCCTTAAATTAATATACGCACAGATTTTGTCGGACATTTCAATAAAACCGAGGCACAAACTATTTTGAATAAATGTTTAACGGGTTTAATGTTTTAAGAAGTTCATTTTAACAACATAAGTCATAGATGATGAATACTCAAACAAAGATAAGAAACAATACTAATTAGTTGTTTACAAAATAAAAAACTTATAATTCTAATTCTTAAATTATATGTTAAGAGGTCATTCGACCATATATGACCAAGGGGTTTTACATCTGAATCCATTTAGTGTCAATTATTGTTAAATGAATAAGTATTCTCAAAAACTTCCTTATCTATTAGTTTCTTGCTAAACTCAAGTCAAATTGAACAGTTGCCTCTTAATGGTACATATCACTTACTGTAATGCAATTTGGCCCCCCACATTAAACGGATCATGATGTACGACAGTGGAGGGGCGACGACGCGGTCGGAGTGTGTTTCAACTTTGATTAGTGACGCATCATTACCATCGCGAATAATAATTACAGTTGAGAGATTTTGCATTTTTCACGCAGATGCTCACTTTGGTGTCGATCCGCTTTCAATTCTAAGTGCTTAGCGAGAATGTGTAATTCGTAAGCTGGAAATGGTTTTTGCTAGTCTAGTTTTCTGTATTATTTAAAGAAGACGATTTTATATTTGAATTGATAATACACAGTTACTCATGTGTGCACTTAATAAAAGATCTGAATTAAAAAAAACTTTTATCTCCGTTTGTGCCTTATAACTTTCATATCTTATACTATATTAGGGTTTTTGCTAACTGTAAGTTTAGCTCTATAAAGAACAAAAGATACAATATCAAATTGATGAATACATCTTACACTGAACGTCATAATTTAAAAGTTCTTGATAATGTACGTATATAGTAAAACAAATACCATGTTCCATTTAATAAACCGTACAAAGCGAATGGTACACACACCCAAACAAAGCGTACAGTTACGAAATTGGCTTTGCAACTGTTCAGAAATTCAATAATCTTTTGCCATGGCGGAATCTAACGGGCCGTGACCACAGTGGGGTGAGAGTCCCAGTTGTGGGGTCTAGAGGCCGAGCCCCCAACGCTTAGCGATCGTTTAGCAGAGGGGACACTGTCACACCCTAATTAGTTAAAAATAAAACTGTCTTTTTACGCCTATTTCGCGAACGCGTTTAATTAAAACTGGACATTGCGTTTGGAAACTTTTTATTCCGCTATGTCTTTATAGCATTACATGTTGAGCAATGTGAATATAAGCCCTATATTGTTTTCATTTCATTAGAATACATGTTATGCTACACAGAAACACTGGAATTCTTGTTTAGTAACCGATGACTTGGGTAAGTTGCTTTGTTAACAGCGAACATACTTATTTAATATACTTTTTGTAAATAGATATTCTTTGCAATGGTATTGGGTACTCCACGCCAATACAAACACTCGTTTTTAAACTACTCGGAGACCGAACCTGGAACCAATGATATAGTAACTCATTTCGCAACTATAACATCAAAGCTTCTACTATCACAACCATAGAACCTACGAATACACAAAGCCTTTTTCAGTGACTTTGATCAGCCCATAGGTTTCGGTCTTAAATCGATAGGTATTTAAAATTTTGTTAATATTCTTTATTTAAATATCAGCTAATGATATCGTTGGTTCAGCCTGCCACTGCGCAACGCCACAAAAAGCCAGACGTGTAATAAACAAAACAAGAACCGTGGCCCACATGTCGCTCTCATTTAATCCTCAGTAATAGAGCGAATCGTTTGATTGCGCCGACCGGCTAAGTGATTGACTTTTCAATCTGTGTAATCGGATTACCGACGAGTGTCCGCGATAGGCGCAGTTACCCTACGCGACAGCTATAAGTTAATTGTCCGAACTTTATTAAATATTACGAGATAGCCCGTTGTGATAATTAATTTTTTGGTTGTTTGCGCATTGGTGGGATTTGTTTTTGTACGGATTTTGGGTTGGAGGAACTGTTGATTATATTTCACTTGCTCAAAAAGGCATCCTTACTGCGCTAGGAATTTTGTATCAGGTAGAAACATAGCAAAAGTCCTCTCGGATAGACTATAGCTACTGTCCTTATCAATACATCTTTCCTCCTAATACAGATCGTAGTAAAGTCGTTGACTTGTCACAATAAGATGATAATAATTGTATTAAGAAATTGTCTACCTGTTGGATAAGGTTTTTTGGAGTAGGAAAATTAAGTTAGCTAAGATTCAACACAGCTTCTAAGTCCATAACTGCTTTGAAGGAAGAAAGAAAAAATATTTTTAGTATTATGTTTCCATGAAAAAAAATCATCTGTAAGGAAAACGTTTCAAATGCCTACTTTTATCATCTAAATTTTAAGTAAATTTGTTATATTTTAAAAATGTCAGTGTGATAATGTTTTCTGTAAATAGACATATGTCCAACATGAAATTCCGTGATTAAAAAAACCTAAGCACGTTTGAGAAAGGTTTATTATTAAGATATTACAGGTTATTTACTAATTAACAAGTTAAAGTAACGGGTTCTGTCAAACTAACTTTTCTTCTAAATCCTAATGAGGCCGTTTATTATCTTTACTATATTGGATAGTAAAGATAAAAAACCAGAAACCAAAAACCAAACCACATCAGAAATACATAAACTATTTAGTCCTTAACCCGGCGTCATTGTGGTAGGAAACAGTTACATAGACGTTGAGGTGGGTCAATTTTACCCATATATTTAATACATGGTATTTCTATAGTTTATAACTAAATTTATAAACTGTGTTATTATATCAGTAAGAGGGTATTCTGGTTGTCATAATGCAAACGAAAAATTATAATTTAGTAATGCTTTATTAAGTTCCATCTACTTTTATATAACTTACCAAAAGGGTACAAAATTAAGATCTCTTACGTTTTCATAAAATTCCTATAGAAATAACGTAACTTTTCGGTTATTTTTGACACTTTAACTCGCATAGCTCGCAGCGCAGTTGCTATCGAATTGATTTCTCTTCGAAAACATTTAGAGCATAGTATTGGTGACAGCTACTGAGCAGAAGAGCAACATCTCGCGCGTACTTTAAAAAATATTAGAAATTCTAAACTAAGCGGGTCATTTTGACCCAACCTCAATGACGCCGGGTTAAACATACAAGTTCTGTCTACAAATGTCACGCGCTTATTGGTATTATAGAATACCTTTCAGAAGCCATTAAATGGTCAAAGATTCGTAGGGTATAACTTTCCCAAAAAAATTGAACTTCTTGTCTTCGTGTTAATATACATTATGACTTGCAAGTTAATTTGCTGGATAATTAAGAAACACATAATTTAAGACACCTTGAATCGAGATGATTGTCCTAAAATATGAATAAGTGTTTTTTTGTGAAACTATTTAAATCTCAATAGTTTTCTACGGATTTAGCATCCACTAACAGATACACTAAAGTGTCAACTGTAGGAAATAAAAGCGGACCTAAGGTCACTCTTTGATGAACTTCATTATTGTAAATTTACGGATTTAATGATAAATGATTCTTACCTTCACTTGTGACTCTGTCATGCCAAGCGCGTACGCCAGCTTGGCTCGTTCTGGGCCCGCCAAGTATTTGGTCTGCTCGAAGGTCTTTTCAAGCGCGAAGATCTGCTGCCCGCTGAAGGTGGGCCTCGTGTGCTTCTTCTTGCCATCTTTGTCCATGCCGCCTGACTGTGCTGCGCATGCGCTCAATGCGCCGTTACTCACTGTGAACAAAAGAGAACTTAAGTAGGTATGGAAGTGCTTCGGAACATTTTGAAAGTCAGTCGTGACATTAAAAAAGTAACACCTTGTAAAACAGCCCATCACACTTTACCAATTAGATACCTATTAGCAATATCTATACAAAATCAATGATATTCTGTATATATATAAAAGTAGATACGCCACCCGTGCCTCAAAAACGAACCGCCAAAGAGAATACAGTTGTAGGTTCTTTGTTTAGGTAAAATACACTCATTCAAAATGTGTTTATGTGTGCTGTCCCTGCATTTGAACACATTTTTCGGTTGTTTTATGATCATATCACGAATCTATACTTTTTTCGTCATTGAACAAAAGATACACAATCAACGTTCTTGGTTTTTTGGTCATCATTTCTACCATTATTTCCTATTTCACTTTTTGCACCTTCCACCCTTGTCTTCCCTCAGAAACACCACGTTTCATCGGCTTCATTAAAATATTTGTACGAATATAAATAACTACACGTAAAATTTATGTGTTGGCCGCTTCGGAGATAATGATTTAGAGATTTCTGGACTTATCCACACCATTTTGTTATAGTTATTTTACAAGGTATATCAATAAAATTTTGAATTGTCTTCGGCTGAGTTATAATAATATAAATCTAAATTTATTTTGATTTAATTAATTCAACTGAATATCCAATTTTTCTATCTGCTGGAGATCTTTTATTAATATATAAATATCCGTGTCTCGTACTCATACATCCATACTAATATTATAAATGTGAAAGTATCTCTGTCTGTCTGTCTGTTTGTTACGCTTTCACGCCTAAACGGCTGAACGGATTTTATTAAAACTTGGTATGTTGATAGTAGGTAACCTAGAATAGGTTTTAGGCTACTTTTATTCCCATTTTCAACCCCCACTCCCCTAAAATGGGGGTTGGAAGTTTGTATGGAACATCCTGCAATTTTGGTAGTACGACGCTGAAATTTGGTATGCGGATTATATGTCACAAAAGAAAAAATATGGCATATTTTTTTTTTTAAAAATCCACCCCTAAACCTTTAAATAGGGAGGAAGTGTCATATTCGTTTTTCGCAGTTTTAAGGTAGATTTTTATGAAACTTGGCATGTTGATAGTAGGAAACCTAGAATAGGTTTTAGGCTACTTTTTGTCCCGTTTTCACCCCCCACTCCCTAAAATGGGGGTTGGAAGTTTGTATGGAACATCCTGCAATGTTGGTAGTAACACACTGAAATTTGGTATGCGGTTAATGTCACAAAAGAAAAAATATGGCATATTTTTTTTCAAAATCCACCCCAAACCCTTCAAAGGGAGGAAGTATCATATCCAATTTTCCGCAGTTTTTAAGGTAGATTTTATTGAAAGTTGGTATGTTGATAGACGGTAACCTTGAATATATATATGTGTGTATATATATGTATATATATATATGTATATTATATTATATATTATATTATATATATATATAATATATATATATATATATATATATATATATATTATATATATATATATATATATATATATAATATATATATATATATTATACGTATTTTTTTTGAAGTTATATATATTATAACTTTTGTGGATATATATATATATATATATATCCACAAATTGACTCCAAAACCTTTAAATTGGAGAGGGGGGAGAAGGGATCCGTTTTTGGAAATAGACTCCAAACTTTTTAACTTGGGCGGGGGATTCCTATGTATAGTGATATATATGTATACATTTTTTTCTTTATAAGTTTAAACAGTTTACAAGGTAGAAAGCTCAAAACAAGTATGATGGCTATTTGTCATGAAATATATATGCATAATGAAGTTTTTGCAAATCGGCCTTAAAGCCTTAAATAAGAAAAAGAAGAAGCAGTGTTGAAATTATTCTGTTTTTGTTACCAAGTGGATGGCTCCACTTTCCTGGTAACGAAAACAGAATAATTTTGCCATCCCGAATTTAACGCGGGCGAAGCCGCGGGCAAAAGCTAGTGATTAAATAAATCATATCTTGCTTGGTTAAAACAAAAAATGTGTCCTTAAGTAAATACCACTAATAGAAAATATAGACTATAAATTATTTACGACCATAACTCACGGGGGACAATATATCGTGTACAAATATACAATAAATAACGAACCTCCGGTAAAAGTCTTATTCATATTAATGAGCACTATTAACCCTTTGCGAAGGCATTTCACTTTGAGCATATTGCTTTATATAAACTCCTTCTGTGTATTCTTTGGGTTTATTCGTGGATTAGGGTTGCCAAACGTACGAGGTTCCTCGTACAAATACGAGATTTGTGGTCTTCCGTACGAGGGGGACTTTCAACCTCGTACAATTATGTAAGAGATTTTGTAATATGACCATTCTACATATTAAAAACTAGTGACATCGATAAGAACTTGAACTTTAATACAAATAATCCATTGGTCGCATTTAGGTGATCATTGCAGGCTGTTGCAGCTATGTCAACTGGAAAACCACGATTAATAAAACATTTTGTTCTCCGCATTAGTCGTATCTATCACAAAGTGATGTTTTATTTAGTAAAAAGCTAGCAAATTTTTATTTTATTAAATAGTTTAAACGAAAAAAGCGTTTTTTTATGTACGAGGTTCGTAAGTCAAAGTACGTGATTTTTAGCTGCATAAGTACGAGGAATTTCGTTTTGGGTTTGGCAACCCTGTCGTGGATTCGGATGATATTCAGTACTAAATGGAATGAGTTCCTCATAAGAACAGTATCTGTTTAAGACAAACAAATTTTATAGATGATGTGGTAACAGCCAGGGCTAAGTTCTAAGACACTACAAATATGGTATGTAGTTAAATATAAGCAAAGTTGTTTACCCCATAGATTTAGAATTACTATATCTATGGGCCTTTACCTTTATCTATACCCTTTGAAGCCAATGACAATAATAGTCGTTAGAAATTAAAGATTTTCTTTTGTATCTATAATTCTGGCGTTCAATAAGTTGAAATATTTGATGGAAATTGTATCAAGTTTTTAACCTTATAACTTATATAATTCAATCAGAATCAGAAACAATATGAATGCTGTCATCATTATCAGCTCATTAAACGTCCCCACCGAGGGTCACGAGCCTACCCGTATAGGGTTATTAGGCCTTAGTCGTCCACGCGGGCCCAGTGCGGGTTGGAATGAATGCTGTGTAGATTCAAACTATGATTTGATTATCATCGTTTAACCTATCAACCGCCTCGATTCTAGACGCAATAGAAAATCTATTGTGTCTGTTGAATATATGCAACTACGGCGGTTAAAAGGTTAACACAGGACTTTACGGCAGAGGTAATAATGACTAGCAGACGATTTAGCTTGGTGAGGAAGGTGAACACACAATTTGAAATGCACAATAATTCCGCAAAAGTACCAGGAGACAATACTGAACTGAGAGGTTATAGACAAAATTCATAACTGGTAGCATAATTAACAACCTTATTCGTTACCAGCGAAGTCTCAATTACAAATGTAGACAAAGGGATCATACGACCTTTGACCCATCAGTGCGGTCACTGAAGCACAATATACAAAGAATTAAACTAATCCATACCCACTAGGGGCAATGATCAATACTCTTCCAGCCATTAAGCGGGCGTCGTACCGAAACATTTGTACGTCCGACTGCCTGAAAACTTATGAAAACACCACTCGATCCAAACACAATCCCAACTTTATTACTCACAACATAAAACTGAAATTCCATCCACTCCGAACGCGGTGACTACATTTCCTGGGCAACGGTTAATCGGAATTGAGGCTTGTGTGTAATGTTTAAGGATTAAATTCTCTTGTACAGTGTTGGGAGTGAGTTTAGGTGTACTAAGCGAAATTCATTTGGTGACTGCCATTACAACGCAGTGTACAAATGTGCATTATGTATTTACAGAGAGAATTTAACGTGGAACGAACGAAACTGGATGTTTATAATGATTACTGAATATACTAAGGCATCATGGGGTTGGTGAATGTTTTAAATTAGTTTTGTTTTTGTTTGTTGATGTTTTTGTTTAACGTATCTACTGGTCGTCTGGAAAGAAAGATGATTCCATGCAAGTCCTGATTACTATAACGCTTAGTATAACCTTAAACACCTTATATTTTTGCATTTACTTTGTTCTTGTGGCTCGTTATAAATAAATAAATATCCACGGACATTAACACATTGCTATCTAAATTAAGCATTAGTCTATAATTTGGATACTAAACAACGGTTAAACATACTTATATACATTTTTTTTAAATACATACATATTATAAATAGAAAAACACTCATAGCAATACAAACAGACATGTTCATACACACATGCTAGTACTGCCCGGGGATCGAATCCGGAACCCTTGGTGTAATAGCCGACGTCTCAACCATTACACGTTCAGTCAATCTACGTTATTAAGGATAATATACAACAAACAATATATAGTCACACAATAACATTCAGACTAAATTGTACTCAAATAAATATCTACTCTAATAATATATAATATACGTTTATTTATTTGCAAGTCGCATGGTAACAAATATGGCTTTTTCACAAAGTAAGAAAAGCTTTATTCAATTTATAAATACATAATTATATTTCAAAATAACATATATACATATATAAAATATAAATAAACAAAATATTAAAATAATACATATATAAATATCATATATAATATATATATGTATATATATATATATATATATTATATCATATTATATATATTATATATAATATATATATATATTATATATATATATATATTATATATATATATGTATGTATTATATATTACTGTACACATAAATAAAATACTAATACATTTATAATATTGATATGAAACAAATAGATAAGCTTATACTCATAAAATTAAGTATAACGATGTTATATTCCTTACATACACAATAATAAGATACAAATATATTATTTTTATTTATAATGTATCTTATTATTTACATAATAATAGATACATTATAAATAAAATATAAATAATAATGAATAATGTTAATTGAAAGGTAAAATTCTTTTAAATATTCTTTTACGCGACTTTTGAAACATTAGAGAAGAGACTGACGAATGGACATTGCAGAGAGTTCCACAGTCGAATGGATTGAACAGCAAAAGACTGGGTAAATGAATGGGAAGAGAAGGAAAAGCAAGATTAAGTTTAAGTACATGTAACAGAAGGGTAAATAAATATTTATTATTTATCTTCAATATATCCCTTGTAAAATACCCAATAAAGTCAATACGAGTTATTGCTTAGGATATACTGACATCATAGCTAAGCTTATAATTATAAAGGACAAAGGAATTCTTGGCAACCACAGCTTAATATTCCTATCAAAGCTAGATATAAAAGTATGTACAAATATTTATGTTCGCAGCACACAATGCACCAGGCCATGCATTATGCAGACTTCATATGTCCAACTGCGAACGAATAAATTTGGCATCGATAGTAACTTTGGCTTAAGTTGGTAGAAATTTGTAGCAGGCAGATAAAGCTTTGCTTCAACTGGGGCCCTCAAAAAGGTTCTATTGAAAACCAACTCTTATTTTTCAAAATTAGCTTCTTGGAATGTTATGTTTTACAAAATGAAGGTAAAATCAAAGGTAGATTTATATAAAAGAGATATCTACAGCCATCATACCATTGTAATATTCAATTTTACAATTTGGTAAAAAGGTGAAATTTAATATTAAATGTTTATTAACAGTTTTCCTTTATCGAATGTCCTTTTAATTGGTTAGATTTTCTGCCGATATGGGCTGCCCTTATACATTCCTTACATTAGTTTAAAAAAAAGAAAATTAATTTTACTTTAAATCAACTCAATGTCTTTGACCAATTTAATACCAGATATGCCTTCAATCTCGCAAGAACTTATTACTTCAACTCACAGACGACATATCCTTGCTTGTAAAATTCAAAATGTCCCCAGTAAACACGCCCTCCCGAGATCATACGTGCGTTAACCGGCCGCCGTTCGCTCCTCGTTAGTCCCCTACAAATTGAGACACAGGGGTGGAACCGCCCCTCCTCATCCCTAAGGGTAAAGGGGTGCGCAGCGCTGGGTTAACCACAGCTTTGGAACGCAAGATATGAGAAAACCTCTGTATAGTTCGCGTTGTGTCTTGTCAATTACGATTTTATGTAACGGTCAGAACTCATACCTGATGGTAAGTGAGCGCCTGACCATGACAGAGCAGCATTGATGAGAACTGATAGACAGAGCAAGAAAAAAACTTCAGTTGATGGTATCACCCAAAACCAAGGGATTTACAAAACAGTCAACACATTTAAAAATATTGTTATTTATACCATACCAGTATATTCCAATCGTT
The DNA here is from genome assembly GCA_019425675.1 of Leucinodes orbonalis. Taxonomy (NCBI): domain Eukaryota; kingdom Metazoa; phylum Arthropoda; class Insecta; order Lepidoptera; family Crambidae; genus Leucinodes; species Leucinodes orbonalis. The sequence goes on from PQWD01004417.1 coordinate 67,188, forward strand.
AAGGCATTTCTCGCTTAAAAGTTATATTATTAGTATGGCTGTATCTCGGCTCAAGTTTTGTCACTAAAATATTTTTTATTATTTTTGTTAGAAGAACATTATAAAATAGCTACAAACTCCAACTACAGACACCAGGAACCACGTAGCTAACGTAACTTACATGAAGTTTAAAATAGAGAAGCATTTATTGAATTTTAGTATAGCTGGTTACCAGTGTAAAGACATATTGTCTGTTTTATTGGAATACGAATATACATATATATATATATATATATATATATAATATATATATATATATATTATATATATAATATATATATATAATATATATATAATATATATAGGAGGATATATAGGAGAAGTAGGGGATATTTAATTGCCCAAGCAGACCACATATTTGTGACGAAAAGTGTTGATTGTGGATCGATTTTCAAAGTCTTGCTTGTCCCGGCTACTTGTGAAATCGTGGTTACTTTATCATCCACCGTTTGCATACAGAGTACCCAAATAGGTGTACAGATTTCGGGAATATCCCACAGTAATTATATGTCTTTAGATACAATTGCTATTTGGTGTAAACCTTCGTTTGGGTTCGTTAACGTTGTTAAGGAATTAGAAATATTGTTTTTTGTTACTGTATTAAATAAAAAAACTTTAAAATGAAAACAGAGTGTTTCAAATCCGTTAATGATGAGTCCATCATAAGATGATGACGATGATTTTTTTACTAAATTAGCTAAATTTTAATATGTTATTAGTACTAAGAAGTCAAATCCCTAAGTAGGGTTCAGCAGAGTACAGTGCACAGGTTATAATGGCGATGATGATGATGATTTCTTCTTCTGAACAAAATACCACGAGTTCCTTACAAAATAGCGTATTCAAATTGAAAAAGCCCGGTGATACAGTTTTATACCCTCCGCTTTTGAAAATCTAGTGAATTGTATACTCGTTTGGTTCTCAAAAACATTAAAAAAAAGACAAATTTTCCAAACCCCTTAAGAAAGCCTCGTTGAGCCATGGGCAGTACCACTGAAATAATGATAAAATAACAATGATGTACGTTAAAAGACAAAATAAAATTAAAAAATATACTATGCACTTTTGTGTTTCAGGATGAGGGCACTGTAGCTAGTGAAATTACCGGGTATAAAAGACCTAACATCTGTTGTCTCGAGTGACGGGCGCAGTGCGACATTGATGAAGAATCTATTAATGCCGCTCTATCATGGTCAGGCGTATCACTTACTATCAGGTGAGCATCCTGACCGTCCTGTTCACTTTGTAACAAGGAATCCACTCTTCATTCGAAGTATTTTCCCCCATTCGTTTCGTAAATGCAGCCAATTTCTCAGTAACCCCAAACCGCTAAAGCCTACACCTGTATAACAAGCTCAAGACACGTTCTCAACAAAATCTGCGCTTTATCGTGTACAAATAAATTCAACCCTCTAAAGGGGTGACCGCAACCCCGCTATTCACTCGACTCTCGCCTTCTTATTGCGTGAGACGTAAGCGCCAGATTTACTAAACGTGGCTTACGTTCAAATGCGTGTAGAACGGCTGGTAAAGTATGGTCCAAGTACTTAAACATTACGTCTTTTTATATAGACGAATTTTTAATTAAAAAAACGATATTTTTAGTGACAAACTATGTGGATATGAGGAGTCAGATGATGATATTTTTTTATGTATTAATAAAAAAAACTCAGTTTCTGCCGGGTACTTTTCTGTTTTAGGTGCATTGCTATAGGAAGCTTTATTTGACGTTCAAAAGTTCCTTTCAGACGGGCCTAAATGAAATATATTATGTCTTTTTGACTGGTCAATTATTTGTTGATTGATTTACACAAAACTATGTTTTTTATTTTGGTTAGTATTTATTAATAGAGAAAACATTTTGGTCGTTATTTAGAGACGTTGCTTTGTTACAAGTTTCGATGTAAAAATGCCAAAAATGGTCTCATACTAGCGTTTTCAAACCGATTTATTTAGCATTTTGGAATACTTAGGTATTTCTAATACACTCTGAGCGATAAAAACAAACTTTGATTAACATACATTTTCGTCTGTTAATATTACGAATATATTGTTAATGCTATATTATGTGTTTCATCACCAAAAATATCACATATGAAATTATAAAAGATGTGCTTTCCTTTTGTTTAACCTTTGCCTATTTAGACTCGCTAAGCTAACAAACTAACAACTCATAAAACAACAATATATTTCAGCATTTCATTTTCTCTATTAATTTAATGTGCTTCTAAAACCTTCTTTACCAAGTTATATTCTTTAGAAAATAACTCCAGTGTAACAAACTGGGCCAAGTTCCCTCGTTGCGGCGACAGACGTGCGCCAGTTTTAATTGTTACGCGTCCCACGAGACCCCACGCCTGGGCCGGGGAAACAGTCGCGTACTGTCTTTGTACAACTTTACGTCTTTACACGCTCTCGTTGTTTCATTTAACTTTGTTATGTTCATGACAACGTTGCGGAGATAATATAATTACTTATAGCAATCTCGACAAACGCTGCTTATGGATATGAATATTTGCGGTTGTATGTTGTATTTTTTATTATATCAAGGGAGTTGAATGTAGCTTTTGAGATAATTATTAAAAATACGCGTCGTTTCATTCACCTATAGCGTCCAATGCAGACAACAAGCTTTCCCGCATAGCATTTCTATGGGGAGATCGGCCAATAACCACATCGCGAGCTCAATGCGGATTGGATTGTTATGTAGTGTAAAGATATAAATAAATATTCACTTACATTCACACAACGCCACCTAGCCCCAAGTTAAGAGTGACGCTTCTTTTGCGGGTACTAAACAACTGATAAACATATACGTTTCTTTAGTAAATACATACATATTATACGTAGAAAACATCCAAACCAATACAAATAGCCATATTCATGCACACAATTGCTTGTTATGCCTGGGATCGAACCCTTTGGTAAAGTACCTGATGTCTCAACCATACCTTCTTGGTTTACTGGCAGCTTAGGATAAAGGTGATAACGTATCTAATAGTGAATTGTAACTAACTATTCCAGACATCGCCAGCAATTCCATATATCATGGTGATGATGTTCCTGATGGGAAATTCAGTAATACTCTATAACTGTTCTTTATATTTCTTTTACAATGGCTACATTGAATTATCGCCATATCTGAGAATTCAACTCCGTGTCGAATATAGAATAAGACAAGGAAAGATTACACTTGATATTCATAGGGTATTTTTCGCGTGACCGCATTAAAACTTAGCGCGCATGCGCCGTACGCCCTGACTCACCTCTACATCGATTGGTTTGTTTGTTTACAATATTCATTTTCTATACCTTTTGATGTTTTATCTAGATTTATTACATAAAAATGCGGAACGTGGTAACGATGGTTTTCCCATAATGATAATATATATATATATAACATAGGGAGGCAAACGAGCATGCGGTTCACCTGATGGAAAGTGTCACCGCCGCCCATAGACATTTGCAACAGCTGAGGTCGCAGGGATGCGCTGCCGGCCCTTTATATAAGAAAACGCTCTCTTTTTGAAAGATGCCAGGTCATATCGTTCCGGAAACGTTTCCGATGGCAACTGATTCCACAAATTAATCGTACGCGGCAGAAAATGTCTATCAAAACGAACTGTAGAAGATCTCCAAGTATCCAGATGGTGTGGGTGAAATCTGGAATTTTGATGAACGATGCATGAGCTAAGAACTTCCTTTTTAATGTTTTCGAGTACGAAACGCAATTTTAAGTATCGATAAAAGGTATTAATCTTAGTAGATTATATTCTATCACTGAATCACGATTACGTCCCGCTTTACAATATTCTGAAACAACTTTGTTTATTAAGCACGACATATTGTTAGTGAAACATACGAAAGATAAAGCCATCGACAGACGAGCTACACATTCATGACACGTCGGTACACGGCAATAATCGTGGCGTACACGCTATATTACAAGATTCTCAGATAACGGTGCGCGCCGTATGGCGACGACACGCGCCGCACCTGCCCGGAGATAACGCGGACGGCCGTCTACAGGCCTGCGACTAGTCACTCCGGTTTATAATAAAATTAAAATGAACACTATTAGTAGGTGGTAGACTTGATACGGATATAGGTTGGTACCACCGAAGTGCCAGATATCGTTCCGTAAAATAAGAGTGCTATGCAATTTTGCGTTACGGGATGAGTCACTATAGCTAGTGAAATTACCGGGTATAATAGACCTAGCTCGGGTAACGGTCGCAGGGCGCCATTGATGGAGCATAATAACTGTATATTAGTTATAAGTCTCTTTCGATGACGCTTTTTCTGTCATGGTCAGGCGTATCACTTACCATTAGGTGAGCGTCCGGACCGCCCTGTTCACTGGATAATAAAAAAATACACAGATATCTAGCACATCAAACAATGACTTTATGCTTCTTCAGATAATATTAACCACAAAAAAGATCCACTTTATCAGATATTACGCTATTTGTATGAAAATTATATTACGTACAGTTGGACAAACTTGTAGCTCATTAAATCAGCATATCGAAGTAGCAATGGGCTGGTCAGTTTGCAAAATAGCCATACCAAACAAAATTTTATAGGAGTAAAAAAAGGGAATCGGAAATTTACGCATAAAACTTCATATGGCCGTCATACTGCAATATACAAAACTTACAATCAAGCAATGACCCTAATCCTCGGACTATCCAGTCTGCTGAGTAAAAAAAATCGCAAGTGTTTGCCATGCCCTACACAACCGCGAACGATCGCTTCTCGAGTGCCATTTGTTCATAACCTATATTGAATGTATCAAAGTGGAGTCACTCCTAGCAAATGGGGTTCCGAGGGAATTTATTTTCAAGCTCAAACTCAAACTCAAACTCAAAATGTTTTATTCAAATAAATCATTACATGACACTTTTGAATCGTCAAGAAGTTATTTTTAATGAATCTACCACCGGTTCGGGAGGTTGTTATCTACCGAAAGATACCGGCAAGAAACTCGTGTAGTTACTCTTTTCAAAAATGGGTTACAATGTTCTCATTTCGAGTCAAAATTTATATAATACTATTCGTTTTACATAGCTGTAATATGTCTAATTTATATATTCTATATTATCATCCAATTACATTATTTTTTACTTGAAACAATGCGAGCACATTAAGACAAATAATGTTATCGCTAAATAGTCGTTAACACAGTAATATCCTTTTTTCAAAAGGGTACTTTTAATTATAGCTTTAAACTTAAGTAAGGGAAGATCGACAATATGTTGTGGTACTTTATTAAAAACTTTATACAATTACCAACAAAAGATTTACCCTTTGTGTAGCCGAAGATTTGGAACAGCAAGTTTGTTTCTATTTCTAGTGTTGAGACTGTGAAGATCACAGTTTTTATCAACATATGAATATTTTTACGCACGTACATTAAATTCTCATAATATATGTGACGCTACTGTATTATAATTTCTTTGAAAAGTTCACTAAGAGAATCACGGGTTTAAGTTGTAAATAGCGCGAACTGCTCTTTTTTGCAGTACAAAATGGTTTGTATGTCAGCAGCTGCACCCCACAGCAACATGCCGTATGACATTACACTATGAAAAACTAAAATAAACCATCTTGCTGTTTCAACATCTGTCAGAAGTCTTATTTTCCTACGCATATGATTTCAGTATCTATTCATATACGTTTACATACAAGAAATAACTACTGCTAGAATAATCTGTCGGAACCAACTGCAATCACATAACAGTTATAATATCAGGAGGCCTGTAAACTAAAGTAGGTCGTTATAGGCTGATGACATTTATATCAGATCACCATCATCATCATCAGCTCATCTAACGTCCCCGCCGAGGGGCACGAGCCTACTTGTAAATAGTATAAGCCTTAGTCTTCCACGCGGACCCAGTGCGAATTTTCAACCGTAGCGTCTCGACGGAACGTACATATTATTTTCGAAAATTAAAAAATCATTGGTACCTGGCGGAATTTTAGCCACCGACCGAATTTTCAAGGCTTTGAGGTAGTATTATATAAAATTTGATACCCAATGTCATTTTAAGGTTGTGAAGTTGGTTACTTGTCTGGGTTTTTATATGTATTATAATATGTATGATTTAACAAAAAATATAATATACATGTATGTTCATCTGTTAAGTTCCCATAGTAAAGTATTTTTTCTTAAATTGAGGCTTGATGGAACCATAGATTTAGTATTAGCGCGCTTATACATATCTATGGATGGAACTGATCGATTATCTGCAGCTATTTATATCAAGTCAAATGTAATAAATACGATGAATATTATTAAAAGTGTATTGTAGCTATTTAATGTATTTAAACATTATTTATTAAATTACAGCACTGAAATATATTATATCATAAACTTCCAGCTTCATATTATGACTAAAAACAAACACACAAACCGCACAGTTAAACAAACCGTTGAAATATTAGATTTGTCGCAAAAACCAATTTCATATTCAACCCCCAACGGGCCATGGGCTCGCAATGGGGTGTCTCATGGACCGGAACGCGATAAAGCGTTTTAATAAAATAACTGCGGAACCCCACTCGCACACATAGACAGAATTTCAACACACTGATATAACCTAGTCAATAGAAACAAAGTCAACTGAAAACATTTAAGACTGTAGTTTTACATACTACTTTTTATCAGCCTAAATTCCCCTGTGAGACACAGGCCTTCCTGCATGGCTGAGAGTCATGGCTGGGCCGTAGTCCACTATACGGGACCAAAGTCGATGGGTGGGTGTTAACGACTACAATCCTAATAGCCAGGACTAAAGGCCTTACGCCCCTCGGAAAAAGTTAAAGGCTTAGAATCTATCTCTTAACGTCTTGAATGATAATGAAATATTTATTAGATTCATTAATGTAATATGAACATAACATGGGTTTCTATTATATCTTCGATACCTTTTCATAACACCACAGTCCATTTCTGGACTATGCGTGCAAGCGACATTTAGGTAGCAATGCAGATAGATGGTCCTCTTAAGTAGATAATTGTAGCCTAAAATTTTTCGAAAACATAAACAAAATAATAATAAAAAAAATCTGAACATTGTTGATAAACATTGTATTTTTATTTAAAATAATGAATTCATAGGATTAAATTCCTTTGCTATAAAAAAATAACAATGGCCGACAGATATCAAAACAGTCATTGCTCCACCTCGTTTCTGAAAACAAAGATGGAGTCGTTAGGGGTTGTTAGGGTTGTCGATAGTTGATTTGTTGATAATATTTAACAAACTCTCAATAATTGAGTTCGAAGATCAAAGTTTTTTTCACTTTGATCATCATGTGAATTTTATTTGTATTTAGTTCCATAGATAACTACTGATACCACACCCTATGATTCCAAATACAGGAAACATGTAAAAAAAAACACCTACATTATTTTTAAACATTTTTAGAAATTGCTAGGTACAAACATTTTACACAATGCAAGGCCGATAACACAAGGAAACTGACTGCGGGATTGGTTCACAAGTTCAAAGTCACTCAACGCGCAAAGGAGCAAGCTATGCTCGGGTTCTCTCTAAGAGATAAAATCATAAATGACTTTATCCGTAAGAGAACTAAAGTTATCAACATAGCCCACCGGATCAGCAAGTTGAAGTGGCAGTGGGCTGGTCACGTATGTCGCAGAACCGATGGCCGTTGGAGCAGTAGAGTTATGGAGTAGAGACCGCGTCTTGGCAAGCGTAACGTAGGACGCCCTCTGACTCGATGGACCGACCGACTTGGGAAAGGTCGCTGGTGGAGACTGGATGAGAAAAATGGAGGACCTATGTCCAACAGTGGATTGCGATAGGTTAAATAGAGAGAGAAGGCCGTTAGTACTCACAGTAAATGTACCTAAGTATTTACATAGATAATCACCTAATGATAATATTAGTGAATGCATGAAGTAGTTACACATTTCATAGTTTATTTGATTAAAGTCAAGATAGAGCCAAGAAGAAGCAATAAAGTATACTTAAAATTTGTGAAAACCAAAACATTTCAACATAACAATGTCTTAAGAAGACTGTTAAATCAATAAATAATGTTACTAGTTAACTTCAAATGAGTCTTTCATCACCAAAAAAGCGTTCTGTGGTCGAAGACTTCCCTATAATTTAATCAATAGATTTTCATTTGTTTTACCCGCAATTCGTTCAAACATGATAATCTGAATCAATTTTCATATTGATTGAAATTATCATTAAACTCTTTAATAAAAATTAATAACTATTTTTGAAAAATATATTATAAAAAAGTTTAATTTGAAATTTAATTTTCAAAAGAGGGGCAACCATAGCCCGCAACGTGTAAATGTGCGGCCAACGTTATTTCTTCATTGAGTTTCATTAGAGAGCGGATTGCGCTTGCGACCGCCTATAATTGCTCGCCCGAAATTCACTAAAACGTAATTGTTCCAATGTCGTTATTACGTTCTCGTAATGAAATGCTTTCCCGTAATTCATTTTGAGTGTACCTTTTTATTGAGGTGATTTAAATACTAATTTTCAGTTAATTTAATTCTGATTTTTATAACCTAATATGTACTTACAATAATTATTGAATTTCTAAGGATTGAGCATTATTAACTATGGTGGTGGACTCGGTGCTAAATCATCAAGGTAGGAACCATCGCAGTGCCAGATATCGTCGTATCGTATCGAGTGTTTTGCACTTGTGGGTTTTGGTATGGAGGCTACAGTGCGTAGTGAATTTACCGGGAATTAGAGACCTAACATGTTGTCGCGGATGATGGGCGCCGTGAGGCATTGATGGAGAATAATGACTATTAGTTATTGGCTTTCTTCAATACCGTTCCGTGCCCGAAACACAAAAGTGCACAACACTCCCATTTTACGGGACGATATCACTGCGGTGGTACTTAAGTGATAGAATTAACTCGGCTACGTCATTTTAATTTTACCAGTAGGACAAACAACGGGAACCACAACGAGCACTATTTATGCAATTGACACCGTAAATATTATTGCTTGAATTGGATTAAAATATCGTGAAAAGGGTAACAGCATTACAAATTGAATGGTTACCTAATTAATTACACAATTTCCGTAATTCAGTGCCGGCGTATTAACAATTATGAATGCGGATCGGGTGATTCTATCATGAATTTTGTATTTTATATATTTTTATGCAGCATTACCTACCTCTATAGGTAGAGACTCATTGTTAGATCTATGCTAATGTAGGTAGTATTTGGCTGTTTATATATATATATATATATATATTTACTAGTATTTTATTTTATTGATAGACTAGCATACGGTTCACCTGAGGTTAACCCTTTAACCGCCAGGATTTGAAACACAATGGAAAATCAATTGTTTCTGTTATATATTATCTTAATATATCCGTCATATATGTTTATGTTATTATATTCTCTCAATATTAATTACTTATCCACCATATAGGAATATATTCGTAGTATTAGTATTTTTTTTCTGTATTGTTATATCATATTTTATAATATGTAAAAATATTATGAAAAAAGAACTGGGAGCGATCTTGACCGTGCGCCTCCTCACTCGGGCTCACGGAAAATCAGCCGGGGTCCGATCACCGGACCAGGGCACATACTGTGTTTTTGTTATACTTGTGTTGCGATGTGCAAAAATAATAAATTCTTTCTTTCTTTCTTTTCTTAATGATATCGCCAGTCCTGGGCATTCGGTACCCCCAAGGGACAACGAGTGCGTTGCTGTCCTTTAAAACGTATGAGGCAAAAAGAAAATCTGAGGGGGAATAGGGATTTGGGCCCCTGGTTCACATTCGAATAAGACTTAAATATAGTGCTAATAAGCTAATAGCGTGATAGAAAATATTTATTACTAGCACTGTGAAAATTGGGAAATTAATTGCCGGCTTGTGTTTTCCGATAAATGCAATATCTTCAAGTATTACGTATGAAGATATTTCCTAGATCAGCGTACCTTTTGCCAGGCAATGTCAGTAGATGTATAACACCGGACAAGGCGTAATCAAGCGCTGGTGTACGTATACCAATCATACCTTCATAGATGAAGGCCTACTTATACGGAAATGGAACTGTCGCCTTGAGCACCTGTGTAGTTTGTAATTGGAAATTAGATGTGTAGGTGTAGTGCCCACGTATAATCTAATCCGAAAAAAAATCAAGAGTTTGCGTAGTACAAATGAACAAAACATTTTTGCGTTTTAGGCAATATTTTACCGAAAAATCTATCATTTTCCGGATGATTTTTTATTTATTTTACAGTCAAGAAAAAAATTGGCTTATTATAGCCACCACTACTTCTGTAGGTAATATTAATAGTGTATTAATATAATAATTCACCGTTTTCATACACTTTCAACAAAAGACCGCTCTAAACGGGTACAAAACATTAAAACCTTTATTGAAACGCTCCAAAAACTGCATTCGAAAACTGGATTTTTAATTGCCGCCAACATATGCAGCCGTTTGAGGGGGGCAGGGGGTCATACATGCCCCGCTCGGGGGGTGGCTTGTGGTAATTAAAAAAATGTGTCTCACTTCATTCGAGCCCGACCGCGCCCTCTACTAATTAATGGATGCTTTTAGCGAGAAAGCGCTTGCGGTTTGCGCTTTGACAGCTGTCAAAGTATGCAAAAATGGCGGGTTTTTAGGTTAAAATAATTTAAAATTATGGGGTACAATACAAATTTTAGTATTATTGTTCAATGAAACTTTCTAATACCAGTGAGGTTATAGATATTTTATACTTAAGTAAAGAAAATGCTAGAAGACAAAAGCGGAGGATCGGGATATATGGCGCAAAATGAGAAACCCTTTAGTCCAGCTATAGACTGCGACCTTAACTGAGTCAAGTCACTTACATCTGAGTTTTTAATGATAGGAACGAAACGTATTTCAATGAAATAACAGTTTACAATTTATTTATAGTGAAACAACTAAATGACTATACAGGCAACCAGAGGGCTAGTGCATTTCTTGGTTAACATATTAATTTGGCTGTTCAGCGTACAAATGTAACCAGCCTTTTAGGCACGTTACCATGTTCCTTGGACAGGGATTTAAGAACATGTTTTTTTTGTTTTTAAGTTTAAATTTTTCTATACTTTTTTATTTAAATCATTTGTCACAACTGTTGCAGTTTTTCATGCTCATTAAATTCAATTCAATCAGCTCATTAAATGACCTCACCGAGGGGCACGAACCTACCCGTATAGGGTGATTAGGCCTTAGTCGTCCACACGGGCCCAGTGCGGATTGGACGACTTCACACACAACCTTCGAATCTCTTCGCAGGCGTGCATGAAGGTTTCCTCACGATGGTTTTCCTTCACCGTAAGAGCGTCGGATAACGTACATATTATATTTTCAAAAATACATTGGTAAGTTTCGGGATTTGAACCTCAGCCCTCCCGGTAGGAAGGCGACAGTCCACACCATTGAGCTTCCATTTCTTATTTTTATTTATTTCCCCAAATATAACCTGAACCTGGTATTCTATATTTTTTCGTTATTAAATATAGTAAATTTAATAAATTACGGAACACTATGAAATAAATCTATGTAAGAACGAGTAAACAACAAAACTTCGGCATAATCGTGTAAACATGCGCCATGTTGCTATGATGGCATCACATCTTTCCAGCGCTTTCCCCGCTGAATCAAAACGATCGACACACCCGGGGGAATGGTTTTGGGATTTTAATAATTGTCTAGTGTTTTGGGGTGTGACGCTAAATTTCGTTTTTACGATTGGGTCAGGTCGATCCCACAATTAATATTTGGAGTTTCATTTCGCAGTTACGGATAAATGTTTTGTTTAAAGCTAACTTTATTACAGCGTCCAATAATGAGTTAACATAAAAGCGACTCAATGTTTTCCTAATATTGGATTATTTATTCCCAGTTGGGTATGTAGTCAGAACCAAAATTGTGACATAATTATTTTAATTGACAAATAACTAATGAGTAGTGTATCTGTTGCTTTCGAAACGGTCATAAATGTATATTTAAAAGAACTACAGATAAATTACGGGGTATGAGTGACCTAACATCTGTCGTCTTGGGTGACGTGCGCAGGGCAGTTGACGGAGAGTAATGACTACCTATTGTTATTAATTTCGTTCAACATTGCTTCTGATATGGTCAGACGTATCACTTACCACCAGTTGAGCGAGCTGACCGTCCCGTTCACTTATACTATACAAAACTAAGCATTTTCATTTGAATGGTATGAAGCAATTGCATTGTTTTTTCCTTGCTATGAAAGCGGATTGTTTAAATCCGCTATAAAGGGTGTCATAACCAACCGCTACTTCATTTATTAATTTCCATTATCACAGTCTTTGTTACGGGCGAATGGCAATTTTAATAAGAATGATAGACGAGCTTATTAACTGATACAATATCTGATATGTGATCAGCTAATAATGTGTAATGAACGATAATAATGTTGGAAATTGGAGGAGGTTCCCTCCCACTTTGAGGGGAAACAATTGCCTCACTCTCATCAACGTATCCATGATGACCCATTTGGTGTAATGGTTGAGACGTTAGCTACGCCAAAGGTTCCGGGTTCGATCCCCGGGCAGTACAAACATTTGTGTGTATGAACATGTCTGGTTGTATTGGTCTGGGTGTTTCTATGTATAATATGTATGTATTTACAAAAAAAAGTATAGAAGTATATCCGTTGTTTATTCTATATGTATTAAAGCGTTGGTGGCTCAATGGTGTGGAATGTTGCCCTCCTACCGGGAGGGCTGAGGTTTTAATCCCACCACGTACCAATGTGTTTTCGAATTTTCGAAATTATATGTACGTTATCCGATGCTCTTACGGTGAAGGAAAACATCGTGAGGAAACCTGCGCAGTCCTGCGAAGAGATTCAAGGGTTGTGCGTGAAGTCGTCCAACCCGCAATGGGCCCGCGTGGACGACTAAGGCCTAATCACCCTATACGGGTAGGCTCGTGCCCCTCGGTGGGGACGTTTAATGAGCTGATGATGATGATGGTCCGTTGTTTAGTACCCATACTACAAACTTCTCGTTTAACGTAGGGCCAGTTGGCACTGTGTGAGTGTTAGTGGATATTTGAGTATTTATTTATCGCAGTACACTGCTTAACATAGGTGTCCTCCACTCTGCGCCTGTTATCCATGCTCTAATTAAAACCATTCCTTATTTTGCTTTATTAATTCAGTAAATATTGTCTATTATTGTTGAAAATTATGTTATTTGTCTATGTAACCTTGAACATGTACACAAATCTAGTTAGCACAACACAGGCCCATGCTCATCTTTAGTTTTATTCCTTACATTATCTATGGCTCTATTAACAGACGCGTGCTAAATGTCTTAATATTTTGTAGTTTGCCATACAAAACCTGAGCAAATTTGACACACTTTTGTTGTCACGAGACTCCGACAGTATTGAAGAGAAACATAATGGACCGAACTCGGCCTCGGCTTAGGGCGTTAACATGAAATCTTCTTTCTTTCTTTCTTACATATTAGGTTATTACTTAGGTAGTTTACCCAAAAACAAAATCATACATTTTGAAAGGAATATAGTTTAATTTTATTACTCTAACAATCGCATGAAAAAACGGCGCGGAAAATCCATAATTACATGGGAATGTTATCTCGAGTGTTCAGATTACAAGAATTACAGCTGTAATATTATTACGCATAACAATATGGACGCCTGTCGGTCCTGTTGTGATAACAGTGTAATCAAACGCCTCGATAAGGGAATATAATTGGATTTAGCGATGGCTTTTTTATACTAAAACCGCATTATTTATTTATCATCAACAAATTTTATGAATTTTACGTGATACTATACCCTATTATGGGTAGGTGATGAAACTAATCTACAATATTCTAAGGAAAATTTTATAATTATTTAATTAATAATATCGAATTTTTTGCTAAAATTATATTCATTGTTTTCTACAAAGCTCACATAAATAGGCAAAAGGGTCCATCCACCTCAACATCTGCACCTTAAAGGAGTGCATCGGTGGTGGCCACATGGACATCGCTAACTAATAACTAATTTTAAAACCTTTTATGTAATAGTAAGACTTAAATAATGTAGATATATAAATAAACTAAATGTAAGAGTTAGCTACTATTATTATATAAATATAAAATAGAGAGAGAGAGACTCATTTCATTCATTTATTTTTTATTATTCACTCCCCTTATTACCTAATGTAAATATTTATTTATTTTAATTCTGACTGTTATCCCATTCCCCCTTTAACCAATTCTTTTGCCCCATGCGCGGAGCACTAACATAATATTGTAAAAAATAATTTATAAATAATCCTAAACTAAAAAAAAGTACGGACCATGAGTTTGTAGATGTAATTTTATTAATAAAAAAATAGGCAAAAGGGATTTATTTCAAATGTTACCCAAAGAGTTTAGTTCCTTCGTTTCAATAGGATCATTTTGTGCATTTGCAAAAACATCAGTGGACATCAATAATTATAAACGACAGCTCTCCTCAGTATATACTCCGTAGTAAGTACAATAATGGTACATAAGAGCATTCGATGATGTAGCGCCTAGTACGTTCGGTTGACGATCGCACTGGTCATCATTGGATGGGTGACCATATTACGTCGAGTCCCTCCTTGCTTCGAAAGGCATGTTCAAGCAGTCGGTCCCGTCTACAATCTTAGAATGGTGATCGTCCACACCCACCAACTGGGCCTGCATAGTGGGTTAAGACCGAAAGTCCCCATAGCCATGCTGAGTATGAACTTGGGAAGGCATGTGCTCTGCAGTGGGACTTTATCAGCAAATTATGAATTAATTATTAAAAGTAATACTAATAATAGCAAGCTAAACGCCAATTCGCGGTGCCGACGGCCGACGGCGGAAAAGCCGCTTCCTTTTTCCAAATTAAGCTTTGATAAACATTGTCATCATTTATGTGCATGTGTGCATCAGCCTATTTATTCATATAATTAAATTCCTATATTCTGACAGTCAAATAATGTAAAATTTTAGTTTTAAATACTACTACAACATTACTTACCTACTTTATTTGCAAAAAAAATATTTTTGTAAAATCTTACATGAATAAATATCTAAAAAGTGTTTTATTTCGCACTACTACTTACATTATATTGATACATAAAAAAATCTCATGCATGATATAATTAATAGATCAATAAATAAATAACACAGAATTGTTAACAAAAAAATGTAATGCAAAGAATTTTAACCTTTTTATAAGTTTCAAATCTTTGTAAGTTTTCTTAATATGAAATCAAAATTCATACTGATTATAAAATAACCATAATATTTGTATATTTAAAACAAGCTAATATCAGTGATACCTTTCTATATTTTACACATAAAATACTTGATATGTATTTATAGTGTCATAGTTTGATGTTTTTTAAATAATTAGTTGGTTACTTACCAACTTACTTTTATCATGTTTGACGATTTATCAAAAATGAGACCACATGTTTTCTAAATAAACAATTACGTTGATCCAATATAAAACACGCATACAGGCATTTTTTCATTTAAAATGTCATCATTAAATTTGTAAATATTATTGGTACTTCAAACACTATATTTATTCATTGATCTCATTGGATTTGTTTAACAATTAATTATTAATCTGTATTTCACACAATTATAAGGAAAACAATTCGATTTTAAGTACAGTTTTAATGGGTACTTAAGTTCCTATGAAACATAACTACAGATCGTGTAAAAATACGCAGCTAGCAAACAATCAATTGACATAATTTTATTTAACACCAATATATAGCTAAGGATATTTCTAAATTAAACTTAATAACTAGGTATTTTACCAACGCGTTGATGTCTTTATTAAAGTTTTCTTATATTTTAAATAATGACGTCTCGAGAACTACCGACTCGTACCAAACTGAATGTTTTTATTTAATAAAAACCTAATTTAAAATCGAAGTCTCATTGTTACAATTTATCAAAATGCCTATGATACACAAGCAAAAGCTTTAGCCTAATATTTTTCTAGACTAACGATTTTTGACAGTAAAATATTGTATGGCTTAGACTGTCAATTTTACTTCGATTGTTTTTAAATGCCTTTATTATACACTAATCTCAAAACACACAAAGTAATACTCACTGGACTGCAACCGATCCCTCCACGCCATAGGATTGGACACCAACCCCTGGAACCCTGGCCAGTAGAGGGGTTTGTGCTGCAAATAATGTGCCATCCCAGCAGCCGCCGCCGCCAAAGACAGTCTCGGCGTCAACAGACCAGCCCCCATATTTGCACCAACCGCCGGCCGCGACAGTATATGGTCAATACCATGAGGATTTGGCGCCGGAGGAGGCGCCTCCGCCAACGAGCTCAACGCCGCCAACGGAGCCCCAAATCCACCCTCGAGTCCTCGCGACATAGGAGGCGACCCACGCAATTCGGACATCTTGAATCACGATCCAAAAAGATTAGAACATTTCGAATTTCGAACGCGACCGTTCGATCGCTACCGCGACCCGACACCAAATGAAAAGTCCGTACGACGCAAACAGAAAAAAAAGCGCTTGAATAGAGAACGCCCAGTCAATCTAAAGCTTATATCGGCGACTCCACCCTGATGCAACGGACGTTGGGACATATACACCTCTCGCTTTTACCCATACAGGTTGGAATGGGACAGACAGTGTTCGGTGTTAACACGACGTAGATTTAACGAATCGCTATTTGATAGCGCTTCTTGTCTCTATATAATTAAGTCGGGTGCAGTTTTTGTGGGTGCCCCCCGCGCCCGCGCGCTTCGCTAAAAACTATTATGCGATATAATATGAGGCAGTTTATTTTGTAACGATAATAGCAATAATGGCCGGTAGGATCGTTTGTCGGATAATTTATGTGACAAATATTTTATTAATTGACATTGGCTGTGAATGGCACTCGAGGAAGGAAGCGGAACACCCATTCAATTAGGACATCTGCTAGGGTCGCGCATTTTACGGTCTATTACCAAGTATTAGTCTATTGAGTCTTCTATTAATGATCTACTATTACATAGTCAAATATTAAATATCATTTTGAAGTTTTTTCAGGTGACCGATATAAAATAAAATAATTTTTATTTGAAATAAACTCTCCTCATTTAAATATAGAAGGAATGTTCAGCTTTGGACTAGCCATCTAATGAATTGTATATATTTTATCATAGGCTAACTTCTTTAGTGGTTTTAACTACTAATATTGCCACTTCTATTTAGAATTTCATGTTTTATAAAAACTTAAAATACGTTAATCTGATAAACTGCAGATAGTTTAGATATCTAATCAATATAAATAAAAACAAAAAAAACATCCACCTAAATTTATTTAAAAATACCTACGTTCTATAGGTAAATTAGTTAAATTCGAACCCCTACGGCTAAAACTAAAAAAACGGAAGACATCTCTTCGCGGCAACCAGTTATTATAAAATATACGACCATTGACAACACGCATTCATTCAAGAGATTTGACCACGGTCAAAACATCCCGAAATCAATTATGGGAACCAGTATCCGGTATATTCATACGCACTGACCATAAAACTCGCTAACACCTTTACGCTTGGCCAACTTAAACCCTTGTGAGTTGTCCGCCATATTTGGGGATCAACCTTTATGCACCATTTATTATTTCTTCTTTTTATAATGGCCAGTTATTTTAGTAATTCCTCTTGATAGAAAAAAAAACAGTCTGAGTAGGTACAATATGTCTATTGTATGTACCCAAGCTGATTTTATTATTTATTTAATGTTGCTATGATTTGACTTTCATTTGGTTAGCAACATTTAAGTTCTACCAAATAATGGACTAAGTTGTTCTAAACCATTAAAGTGGTTGACAGATAGAAACAGATAATTTTTTCTGACTTTCAGAATTTTGTTGTGATAAAAAGACACTCGATCAAAGTGAACGTAGCAATATATGTTTTGAGAGTATAAAATTAAAATATTTTTTATGTTTAACTAATCTTAAATACAATACAATAAATATAGATCTAATTATAAAGTAAGGTATGTAATTTAATATTTACACAAGTTGTAAAAATGCCGTAAGCCTTTTTAATATCTGTGTGGGATAAATAATGTTTAAATATAATTACAGACATATTTATTTTTACATATTACATAATTATTATCAATAAGTAACTATTCAAAATTATATACGTACTTTTATTAACTTTTTTGTAATACACAAATTCATGATTCGATATGTGGAAAACGATTTACAATTTTATAAGCTTTAGTTCTATTTTTGAACACGGTTAACGTCATACAAGCTACCGTTTTTCATTATCAACTCTTTCTAATGTAAGAAAGCTGTTTTAGGCCTCTTTTGATCTAATAAACCAATAAAGACCAAAAATCTTAGTGCAAATATCATAGAAACATAAATGTTATTAAAACTATGTACTCCTATAAGTGCATTAAAAACACTCTGTATCAAAATACCGCACAAAAGTGACCTTTGATGATATAAAGTGGCTTTCCCTTTGAAAGGGTGAGCGATTTGTATTGGCCGGATGTAGTATAATACCCTTACTATGCCCATATACGAGGGAATAAATGGTAGGGACACACTGCAAGCGGTTTGGAGGTAGGTAGGTAGGGTGCCACTGTAAGCATTTGCTGTACCTTTACATGCATTTGAAGGTATCTCTATATTTTTGTGATATAGGTAGGCAATTGTCACCTTTAATTCAACTCTCTCTTCCTAACGTATTGTAGACCAGTACTTAACATAGGTCTATCGCATAATGCGCCCGATATCCCGGTATTGCGCTTTCCTCTTCCAGCCTTCACCAGCAAACTTTTTCGAGTAGTCGATCTATCGGGCTGGTGGGCGTTCTACGCTATACTTGCTGTCTTTTCTCCAGAATTCGTCTGCTCCAGCGGCATTCATGAGTTCCAGTTGCATTAACAAAGGGAAAAAAATACGAAATTGAATCCGTAATATTGTTTCATTTTCCTACTGCATTTTTTTCATTCCTTTCAGCACATGGAAATGAACATAACTTTAATAAAAAGTAATGAAATGGAATTGCAGCCAGTTTTCAGGCACGTTGCCTCATTTCATTTTTATTTTGTTTTTAGGAATTCTTTTTAATTTTTATTTTCAGTATAATAACAAAGCTATTAGAACGTTATACGTAAACAATGATGCACAAAAAAATTAAATTACCAGGATATAAAAATAATAGGAACCTTTCCTTGTATAAAACAATACACCTACCGTCCCGGACTTAAAATATATTTACATATATATTTATGCACTTAATCCAACCCCGTTGACAGTGGCACTCCACCCTTACCAACTTCCCCACAATGCTTGCCGTCTGCTCATTCATCCCGTCGTCAATTAGGGACACACCTTTGCTTTGTCCCGGTTTTATCATCGGTCTATTATAAGCTTATGATACAACCAGATTTACAACAAACTTACAGGCAAATTACAACCGTATTCCCGTGGAACAAGATCGTGTATAATTAAATTGGTTAACTAGGATTTAACGGAATGGAATTTTGATTAATCATTTAGGATTTAATTGAGAAAGGATTATTATATTACGCTAAATTGCCTATAATAATATAAATACTGTATCCGGTTAGGGGGATTATTTTTAATAACAACATGTTTTTTTTATGATAAGTCCTAATATGTGTAAGTGAATAACAAACAATCGCACTTACTTAAGTACTTAGATTATTAACTTCCAAAAAAAAATCTAATTAGATCCTAACCAATAACCTACAATTTCCAAAACTAGAGAATCTGTCAAAAATACAAGTTGAATAAATCGTCTACGTCTCTCTTACGTGACTATATTAGAAATCTATTATTTGTATTTTAGATACGTCTAACTTTACTTCCGATTTCCAAACATTTGAACGTAATTAACAACACATGACAATTTAAAGAAATAAAAAGCCTACGCCAACAATATAACGTCCATTTCACGTTAAACAGTCATCTTACATTTAATTCAGCCACATCCATAACGTATTGCGGCCTCCACCATATTTGCAAGCTCCAAACTTTAAATAGCAATAAAAAAAATCAAGCTCCGGAAATGAAGAATCGACTACGGTAATCTACGAATCCGAGGGAGACAGCGTAACAGCGTGATAGAGACATAAAACTAATGGCAGCATCCGATTGGTTATAGCATGGCAGGCCCCGCCCACCCCCTCCCCAGCACCCACGTGTTTTTGTTGCAACAGACGAAGTTAGGACTCCGCAATGACCAGACGTCGGACCTGCTTCGTGCGTATTCAACTTTTATGAATTTACGTTGCCCGTTTTGTTGACGATATACATTGTTGTAAAACATATTGTATTTGGTTCTGTTATAGGAACCATGTTTGATTCATAAAAATATGCATAATAATTGATGATGCAGATTAAACCTCTAACAGATTTATTTCAATAAATACATTTTGTGAAAACATTAACTATAGTAGTCGGTGGCCCATTGATGTGAATCGTTGGCTCCCGATCTGGAGACTCAATAGACTCGTGCCCCTCGGTGGGGCCAGACAGATATGTATAAACAGAAACAATACAAACAGAACTGTTCTTGCACAATATTTGTACTGTCCTGGGATAGAACCCGAAACCCCCGGGTTAATCCTCAATTTTTAACCATTACCCCACATGGATCCTTATCAGTCACACAAATGTTCCAAATCCACTATGCATTGCTTTACAAAATTGCGAAAAAAGCTTTATAAACAACCGCTAATTTATTTACAAAACAAGGTACAGTAAATTTCATCTTAGCTTATATTATATTATCTCTAAACACGTGGGCACAGAATATACGAAATTAACTGTAATGAGATGTAAGTATATTTTCTTAGAAGCTATGCACCTTAATGTTAGTAATAAATGAAATGTTGTTAATAAATTTCACAAAAAAACATACCTCAAGCATATTAATGAATAAATATCCACTGACATTCACACAGCGCCATCTAGCACCAAGTTAAGCGTGAAGCCTGTAGTATAGGTAGGTTCCCAACAACGGATAAACATATTTATGTACACTGTTATAAATAATACCTATATCGGTATCTTCTTTGCTCGCCCTTACATAGTGGTATATTATACTACTGGTTGTACAATATACTGGTTGTGAAACGCTACGAGTAATCGAGGTAGTAACCACCGCAGTGCCAGATATCGTTTCGTAAAATTAAGCTGAGTGGGACCTTTCAAGTTCCTTACTTTAAATTTGGATTTTAGATTTGATCTATTTATATATCTAATAAGAGCGTCGGATAACGTACATATATTTTCGAAAATTCGAAAACACATTGGTACGTGGCGGGATTTGAACCTCAGCCCTCCCGGTAGGAAGGCGACAGTCCACCACCATTGAGCCACCGACGCTCTTACGGTGAAGGAAAACATCGTGAGGAAACCTTCATGCACGGCTGCGAAGAGATTCGAAGGTTGTGTGTGAAGTTGTCCAATCCGCACTGCGCCCGCGTGGATGACTAAGGCCTAATCACCCTATACGGGTAGACTTGTGCTCCTCGGTGGGGACGTTTAATGAGCTGATGATGATGATGATATATCTAGTGTTTGGCACTGTGTGTGTGAGTGATTTATTATTGTAAATAGAAGTGTTTTGCACTTCTGTGTTTCGGGTTAAGGACACTGTAACTAGTGAAATTACCGGTTATAAGAGACCAAGCATCTGTTGTCTAAAACAATCTGTTGTCAACAAACACAAAAAAGAAAAAAAAAAAACTGCAATAAATAAATAAAAACTTCTTCAATGCCGCTCTGTCACGGTCAGGCGTATCACTTGCCATCAGATGGGCGTCGTGACCGTCCAGTTCACTTTGTAACATTAGAAAGGTGTCGTATGTAATACCAATACAATGCCATGTAACTAACAATTAAATAAATACAGCTAGCTAAGGATTCGATGCAAGTGCAGCATAAACAGTTGTATGCATGATCATGCCTGTCTTAAGTTTATTAGTCAAACCTTTTATTTTTCTAATGGACTTTGTACTGTTAATTGCTTATGGCCATGGAACTCTACATTCTTCCAAAAAATACTCTTTTCGTATAAATACTAGTCCAACATTAGAAAATACATATATATATATATATATATATATATATATATATATATATATATATATATATATATGTACTGTCTGTACATTATGCTTTCATCATCAGCTCATTAAACGTCCCCACCGAGGGGCACGAGCCTACCCGTATGTGATTAGGCCTTAGTCGTCCACGCGGGCCCAGTGCGGGTTGGACGACTTCACATACATTATGCTTTATGCAAACATAATTTGTATAAACAAAGTTCTGTGAAAATAAGTTTATGAACATTAATTTAGACCAATACCCACCCAAGAACCACTGCCGACGAACAAGACTGCATGTGTGCAAAACAATAAAACTTATTTGTGAACCGAAACAAAAGGTCCATAATAAGCTATCCAAATAGCACATTTAGTTTTTAATCTCCAGAAATGTACTGTAAATCAATTCAATCGCCTTAATATCACTAAACAAACTAAATTAAATCATCCGTACCCTTACGATGACTGGAGGGTCCCTCTAATTGTATTATTTAGGGTTCCCCTTACACGGGCTTTTGACAAAAGTATGGCAATCAAACTATTTCACATTACAGAGGAGTCACATTATAGACACTATAGTATCAAGTTAATACCTACGAGCATACTTTTAGGAAACGTAATAAGTACAAACTCTAACGTTTTATACAAATAAGAAGTGAATTATTGATTGAAAATATTATTAAATGGTCTATACACAGATAAATATTTCCACGGTACTGATATCAGAATAATACTCTGAAGGTAAATTATGATAACAATATAACAAAGTATGTAAGTCATATATCTAAATCGTTTTCAAATTTTTGGGTTATTTGTTATTGTGTATACCTATACATATGGCTGTGGATAGGAATAACTATTTTTCCCAAAGCATTGTTCTATTACGGCAGTATAAACAGTGGGCAGGTAAGGTTTTGTTTTCAAAGACTAATAAAGATAAAAGCTAGAATCCATCCATTGACAACCATATTGTCCTTATTCTTGTCTAATTGATGAACGATCAATCGAAGACTGGTTCCTGGATGCCTAGAGTTTCGTAACTGCCTTACACAACCACCGCGTGGTCACCAGATCCAACGGTTTATTATGGTCATAGGGTGTAGAATCATTGTTGTTTTCATGCCATTTATTTATTTTACTTCAATAATTAACAATCTTAGCTGGAAAAAGGTATATTAAGTCACTTCAATAACATTTCAATTATTATTTTTTCATCCTATCGACTTTATAAAAGGGAATGAAATTCCTTACCTTACTACCTTTCCTCTATGTTTGTGGGTTCCATAAATAGGACATCGGACCCACATTCTTTAAATGAAGATGCGATCAAACTATTAGAACTTGGAGCAATTAACAATACCTACAGTTTACATAAATACTAAATAGGTATATAATCTATATCAATTTTGATCCACATAAGAATATTACCTTCTGTGCATTACACCGCACCAATTTATTCTTTGACAACAGTAAGCGTAAGTGTTGCCGTTATTATTAAATAGCATTATAACGCTCGATTTACTTTTAGTTTTGCAAACACGGCTTAATAAAACTGTTTGTCTTGTAACATAGTTAAATGTAACGTTGCTTATTCAATATAATGTGTGTTAGTGGAATTGGATTTAGTTATACAATGTAAGTTATAGAGGCACAGTTTTGTACCAGACGTATTTATCAATTAATCACCCTGGATGCTCATATAAGATGTTATACATTCAATTGACTAGAGGGTAGGCTTAAGTATCATCATCAGCTCTTTAAACGTCCCCACCAAGGTGCACGAGCCTACCCGTAAGGGGTGTATAGGTCTTAGTCTTCCACGCGGGCCCAAGCGTGCGTAGGTTTCTTCACGATGTTTTCCTTCACCGTAAGAGTATCGAATAACGGACATATAATTTGGAAAATTCGAAAACACATTGGTGCGTGGCTGAATTTGAACCTGCGCCCTCTCGGTCGGAAGGCAAAAGTCCACACCATGCAGCCACCGTCACTTAATGGTGTCTATTAGTAAATAGAGGGTTTTATTTCATATTTAGAACAATGACTAAACAGTTCACCTGATCTTAAGTGATGCCGCCCATAAACATTTGGTACTCCAATTAAAACACTGAATGCATGCCCTGCGTATGAAAGAGAAGAACAAAAATAGGAAGTATAAGGGTTTTGGCAAAACAAAAAGCAAAGCGCTGTTTAATGTAAGTTTTCTGAGCCCTGGTATCTCTCCGGTACCTAGACAATGAGGTCATTGAGATTGGCTCAGGTCAAGAATTGGCAAGAATGAAACTAAATTAAAAAATAATTTATTTTAATGAATGTTTGGAAGATAATTTAAAAAGTATATATTTTAAATGTTAAAATTAAATCACAGCTAAGCTTCCTTAGTAATCTGCCATCTTGCGCAATAGGCATTTTTGAAAATTAATTTATACATAGTGCTATCGTATATTTGAATTATCATATAAAGTTATATACTTAATCTTTCAAAATTTCTCAATTAGAAGGAAACTTTTAATAAAACTCACAAACAGATTAATTAAACAAATTTACTGCTTATTGCTTTACTTTGTGGAACTGGCCACAATTTGTAACTTAATACATTACTTAAAATAACCGATAAAAAAAAAACACAAATAACCTAGCTATGGAAACACCCGGTGTACATCGAATAATTTCGTTACTAACAAAAACATAAATAAACCACAGCGAGATTTGTTTCATTTCCTCAAAGCAAGGTAACGGCTAGCTTCCAGTTCTTATGCCTATGGTGTTAAGAGCTAAATTGTAATAAAACCTGGTGTAAGTTAGACGAGAACAATAAACATGGTCTCGCACAGGTGTATCGGTGGCTATTGGAAAACTTGTAGAATTAACGGACGGTAGGGGGCGGCTCAGGGATGGGACATTCAACTCATCGATAATATTAATTGTAAAAAAATTGTCCAAGCGCAAGTCGGACTCACCCGTGGACGGTTCCGCAGCAGCAAGTAACATAAAATAAAGTAATTTTTATTTACTTAGGCACCTAGTACAGCTTTAATATGAAAAAAAGTGGTTCACAGTTTATGACGTATAAAAACAAAACCACACACCAGAAATCGTTCAAACTAAATTTTGTTGTTAGATTTCATGGTCATGTACATCATATATTTTTTTCGATTTTATCAACCCCATAGTTTAGAAATTAGAGGGGGTGTGACACACTTTTTTCAACTTTGGAAGTATCTCTCGCGCATACTAATCAATTTATAAAAAAATAATTAATGATGAAACTATTTTTCAAGGTCTACACATTGATACCCGACACGTGGGGGTACGATGAAAAAACATTTTTTTAGTTTCAGTTCAATGTATGGGGAACCCCAAAATATTTTGTTTTTTTCAAGTTTCTTATTAAAACCTAATAGTGGTTCACAGAATACATATACTTACAAAGTTTGAATAGTGTAGTGTTTATAGTTTCGGAGAAAAAAAGGGTGTTACATACGGACGGACAGACTGATATGACGAATCTATAAGGGTTCCGTTTTTTGCCATTTGGCTACGGAACCCTAAAAATCCGCAGACTTTTTTGCAGCGCTATTCAATCTTTTTCTTTATCTTTCCAACCTGTTACAGTCCACTGCTGGACATAGGTCATGATGAATTGTTTTAACCGACAACAATTACTACAATAGGAGATTCTCAATTCGGTTGGTACTTTTTGTTTGAAACCAAAGGTTAGCCAACCTTTGCTCAGATATCCCTCCAGGCTCTGCAACGGGCTGGATAGCTGTTAGGTATTTATGTATTTATAAATAATTATTATTTTCATTTGAGATAACAAATTGTAAAAACACCAACTATGTCATCCGAGTGCCCTTATTTACTGTTCTCACTACTCTGCTACCTGCACATTCAATATAAAAGAAGGGGACTATGCAAGAGATACACATTTTACCTCGGCTCTGCTTTAGCTAAGTCCACAAATTATGCTTGACTAGTAAACCTAATATTATCTTAATAGTTAGTTTGATATTGGATTAATTATTATTCAAATGCCGAGGACATTTTATAATTACTCTCCTTTCTAGTATTTTTTCTATGCCTGTGTGGTTGTCTGGAAGAAATCTCTTCAAGCGATAAGACCGCCTAAATAGTATTATGTTTTTGTTTATTACTGTGAATTTCTGTAACTGTGTGTGTGCAATAAATAATTTTATCTATCTATCTACTCAGTTAATCACACCAATAGTAATTATTTAAGACAGCATATTTATATAAATGCTGGTTCGTAGGTGTGTAGCTAAATTATCTAGCTTATAACTAAGCAAGAACCATATTTTTAGAGGGAAACCTGCATTGGATAGTACCCGTGCAGGGTACTTATGTCGGACTCCTACCGACAGCTCTTCTTAGCAGTCGTGCTTGTCGTGTGACGGGTTGTGAGAGAGCGTAGGGCGCATGCATCCAGCCAGCCCGTCGACGCTATCCGCGCGCTATATGCGCGAATCCACTCCGCGCGATTTCACTCCGAGTGAAATAGGCGTTTATGGATCCATGGACAACCCTCATGTTCGCGCGGACTTATGGTATTGCGAAAGCCCCGCAGTCCGCTATCCCCAACCTCTACTGGGGTGGATAGAGCTGGTGCCATCACCACCTTCTACGCAACTTAGCAAAAGCCCTGCATTATGCCAATACCAATACAAAATAAAAATGATTTGTATCGATACTTTTTCAGCGTAGCACAACCCTAAAACATTAATTTTATTGGTAGCTAGTGATTACCCGCGGAGTCACTCGAGCACCTCTTTATCGCGCGCCACCTGAATTAAAAACAATAAATTGTCCAACGTATGTATGAAACCTTCAAGTTTCCGATTAAAAAAGTTCCCCAAATGTTTATTATTTTCGGAAGGTTCCGCCGGCAAGTAATTTGTTCGCCTAATCTTATTGGATTTCAGTCATCATCATCGCCATATTTTTGACTCTGACCTTTTGTGCTGAAATATAACATCCATATTAGTCTTCTGTCTATCGGTCTGTATTAGGCCATTTGCGACGATATATCTATTTCTTAAAGGTATATCTGTCCCCAAAAATATACTCAGTTGATCAACCAGCCTTTAATAATAAATAAATAAATATCCACTGACATTCACACAGCGCCATCTAGCCCCATGTTAAGCGTGAAGTCTATAGCAATGGTACTAAACAACGGAAAAACATTAATTAGCTTATATTTTTTTTTATATAAATACATACATGAAGACATAGCAAAACCCAGCCCAAACAGACATGTTCCTGCACACAAATGTTTGTATTGCCCGGGGATCGAACACGACACCCTTGACATCAACGACTCTACATCCTAATTAATTGCTTGGTGATTAGCAGACGTCTCAACCATTACACCAAATGGGTCGTCATCGGCTGTTATTGTCTCACTCGGCACACAAAGCATGGCAACGAGGCAATTGGGTTTAAGCCCACTTGGCTATGGGGCTAGTGGGTTTCATCATCATCAGCTCATTAAACGTCCCCGCCGAGGGGCACGCGGGCCTAGTGTGGATTGCCCGACTACGCACAACCTTTGAATTTCTTCGCAGGCGTGCGCAGGTTTCCTCACGATGTTTTCCTTTACCGTAAGAGCGTCGGATAAACGGACACATAATTTCGAAAATTTGAACCTGCATCCACCAGATCAATGAGCCACCAACGTTCTCAATTGAGTTTATGCTTGTATTTTTGTATCTCATGTGCGTGTATAATTAATTAATGATGTCCTTTCTTTAAATGGAAATAAAATACTTAAACTATCAAGCCACGATCATTATCGCAGTAATAACTCGCAACAAACAATGTTCTCCCGCAACATAGCCGGGACAAGTGTCCCTAATCGCCGTATATTTCGTCCCGGGATCCGACCCTTAGTAATTACCACTAACAATGTAGTTTCGGAGTCATTCCAACGATTTGTATGCCCAATGACCGACCTCTGTGATAATTAGAAGACGTAGTTTGATTCGAAAGTTTCATGATGAATCGTTTTTAACTGACTACAATAGATTAAATAAGAGCGTCGGTGGCTCAATGGTGTGGACTGTCGCTCTCCTACCGGGAGGGTTGAGGTTCAAATCCCGCAACGTACCAATGTGTTTTCGAATTTTCGAAATTATATGTACGTTATCGGACGCTCTTACGGTGAAGGAAAACATCGTGAGGAAACCTTCATGCACGCCTGCGAAGAGATTCGAAGGTTGTGTGTTGACGTTACTATATCTTTAGTATTTAAGATCTTAGATAAACAGTAAACTAACAAAAACTAAGTATTCTCACTCAAATATTGCACTGAATAAGTTTACTATTATACGCGCGTTTTGAAATTAGCGGAATTGGAGCCTTGCATCGGCTATTGTCTAAACGTACCCGTAATCCCCAAAGTAATCTTAGTGCAGTAAGTAAACTTGTGACGTAATTATGTAATTACATAAATAACAGAACTCTGAAATGCCTTTGTTACTTTGTAAACTATGAGATCTAGGAGTGTGAACATTAGCCAAACCGCCGAGTAAATCCGACCAATTAACTGGCACTTAGCAGTGGCGCGCGCCAAATGGGGCCGGACAAATTGAATTTGTTTGACACGACATTCGGCAAGAGGCGTTAGCGTTATGTAAGTAAGAACGAAAAATATACATCAAAAGACATAACACAAAAGATTAATTCTTATTACAACATTGAAATACACTAAATACATACCATAGACACAAACAATAAAAAAAGAAATCAGTCTCTGTACTTCGTGTTTTCTTTTATGGTTTCAATTCACAAACTTCGTAAGTATATATTTATCCAGTGAAATATATTAACAAAATTCAGTGAAACACAAAAAAAAAACATTCATTCTTATACATTTTAAAAAATACAGTATCACTGAAAAGGCACATACACAGTATGTCGAGGCAATAACGCAATAAGAGGCGCTCCGACACTGGTTTTCCTTAAGTACCTTGAGATCCGAAGGAATTCGATCTTTTTTCTATTAATAAAATTACATCTACAGACTCATGGTCCGAACTCTTTTTAGTTTAAGCTTATTTTGTAAATTAATTATTATAATATTATAGTGCTGCACGCATGGGGCAAAAGAATTGGTTTAAGGGGGAATGAGATAACAGTCAGAATTAAAATAAATAAATATTTACATTAGGTAAACTAGGGGGGTGAATAACAAAAAATAAAGGAAATGACATCATAAATACTCTCTCTCTCTGTTTTATATTTATATAATAATAGTAGCAATAACCCTTACATTTAGTTTATATATTTATTTACATTATTTAAGTCTCACTTTCCTTTACCTTTTTTTTTAGGAATTCGATCTTAGGAACCGACATAACAATTAGCAGTACTGTTTGTGTATGCGAAGTCTAAGTCCTGCCTCAGCACGTGCTTCCACGGCTAAGTTATATACGTCGAAAGCTGAAAAGTCACCTTCACAAAATGAAGCTCAGTGACTCGGAAACTTGCAGATTCTGCGCGGAAGAGAGAGATACACCAATGCACCTACTCTGCGATTGTGGTCCTCTACAATGGAAGCGAAACATCCACTTGGGTAATTATTATCTATGCCCAAGTGACATCAAATCTATAAGTTGGGCAGGGTCCTGAACTTCCTAAAAAGTGCACAACTTTTAGATGAACTCTAAAAGAGGAGCGAGTCACAAAATATCTTTTAGGTCAAAGTGACTACAGGTCTGCATAAGCCTGAATAGCCCTCAAAAACTCAAAATAAAATATATGCGTCGAAGCGCTGATATTTTAATAGGGCCTCTCGGAATGTCTTCCAAGTATGTTAACAACAATATCCTCAGTCATCCACTGACATTCGCATACAATCATTAACGACCCATGTGTGTAATGGTTGGCAACCAATCAATCGGCAAATACACCAGGCTTCATAAATTATAGCCTCCGGTGAAGTCAATAAATATTAATAAATAAATACATATCAACTGACATTCACACAGCGCCATCTAGCCACCAGTTAAGCGTGAAGCCTGTATTATGGGTACTAGACAACGGATAATCATACTTATGTAAATTTTTTTGTAAACACTTACATATTTTACATATAAAACAGACATTTTCATGCACACAAATGTTTGTGCTGCCCGGGGATCGAACCCGGAACCCCTGGGTGTTGCAGTCGCCTTCTCAACCGCTACACCAAATGGGTCGTCAATCCCCATAGGGTATGATGTGAAAGAAAGAAATGTTTATTCAATGACTGTATACAATATAACCGCAAACATAAATACTTAAATCTAAAGACACAAAAGGCTTACCACTCAGCACAAGCCATGATGATGAAGACACCATGATACTCTTTAGTATAGTAGCCGAAGTCTGAACCGTTACCACGTGGGTCGTCAAACTTTTAAAAGGAAGCTTCCGTTCGCATTAAGTATATACCAAACCTATCTATCTATTCAACCTATCGCAGTCCACTGCTGGCCATAGGTCTCCCCCATTTTGCGCCAAATATCCCGAATACAATTCAGTATATACCAAACCTAACAAAAACTAAAAGCCAATGTCGGAAGCATTCCAAATGAAGAATAGTTGAATTAGCCGGTTACTTAGCGATTTGCCGATATATGGAACGGTTCCAAATGCATGAGAATACTGTTGGGAACATATATTTTGTGTGGTTATCTTATATTTTGCGTTGGTCACGGACTCATTTACGTTATAACTGGGGTTTCACTTTGCTAATGTAAAATATATAGCTATTTAATTGGTTAAATGATCCATCCTTTACACGAATACGGATAGAGCGTCGGTGGCTCAATGACTGAGGTTCAAATCCCGCACGTATCAATGTGTTTTCGAGTTCTCGAAAAATATGTACGTTAAATAACGCTTTTACGGTGAAGGAAAACAGCGCACGCCTGCGAAAAAGTTCAAAGGTTGTGCGTGAAGTAATCCAACCCGCACAGGGCCGCGTGGACGACTAAGGTCTAATCACCCTATACGACTTATGATGTTATTTTTTTAAACAATAAAAAATTGAGGTATTTAACTTTTTACATAGAATAGGCATATAAGATAACTCTACACGTTTCTACATGTAGTATAACACTCACTTTCATGTTACGCGCATCAACGAAACGAATCTAAAGACTACATCACCAACCAACCAAAGCTTTTTTGCTATCTATAATAATGACGTGTGAGTCAGTAAAAATCGCAAATCTTGATAACAGCTGATCCTATTTCGCTAATTCTTTAAAGTACATTGGAGTGGTGTCAGGAAAAATATAAAATTGCCTAAAAAAGTTTAAAGAACAAGGTTTAGAGGTTAAGATAATATTAAGTCATAAGCGTAGCCAGTCATGCTCAGCCAGTAGCTCACGGTGGGACAACAGTAAACCTATCCCCCCTTTCCGGTATTTTTTTTGTTTAAATATTGTTACAAGCTGGGGGTTCAGGATAAATTGCCAAACACGAAGAATAACACGGTAACACACTTTATTAATTAACCACTATAAATTACATACAACACTAATTACACTCACACTCTCACTAATTAGTCAATTAACGCACGCACTATAATCCGTAATTAACACTACACACTATAACGCAACACTTAATGAGTCCGTATAATGTCCGCACACACACGTTATAATCACTCGTTAACTCTTCTCACTCGACGATTCCTTCTATATCGCTTTATCACTCGCTTCTTCCTCGTAGTCGCAGGTACTTCGCTCTTCGTTCGCTCTTGAGTAGAACAAAAGACTGCCGGCGCACCCATCGGTCCGCCTTATATACCTGTCCGCCCGCTAAGCTCGAAGCGTCGACGTCATTCTACATAGTTCGCGAAATATCTAGAACATACTAGACTCTTTGCTATTTGACAATTCGCATGTCATACTCTATGGTGAACTAACATCACATATTAGCCGCCATATTTAATTACGTCAATTCGTAACAATATGTTAAAGCCAGGGTGGGACAAGTGCCCCAGCTTACCCCAGTGTGGTTACGCCCATGTATTTGGAGTTTGAGTTTATATTTAAAATATACGTAACAACGGAACACTCGAACTAAAAGGCAATCACCGATTAATTCCGTAGCGTGCGGCACAAACACACAACCGCAGCGCCGTGCGCTCGCGGCGACACTTCATATCAATTAGCTGAGTACTGCCTAGCAGAGATAGACGTTTGCACTATCCAGCCAGAGAGATAGAAAACTTTAGAAGACACTCAAACTCTCTTGCAGATTGATTACAATTTATTTATTTCTTCACAAAAAACAAAGGACAATAACTACTGTCTGCCAAACTGTACAACAGTTTTGTATACGGATTCAAAACTGTTTAACAATTTGGAATTACTATTTATATTTTAGGCATTTATGTCGTGTCATAAAACTGCACCGGTACGGAAAAAGTGGGATCTCCGAGAAGAGCCGGCAAGAACTTAAATAATCACTTACTCTTTTAAAAATTTTAGACGAAGATAATGATGACTTTATCTTCAAGTGTAGGTAATTAAAAACCCTGAGGCCCCTTTACTTTATGCATGCATTTACTCCGTCTTCACCTTTTTCTAATAATGTTTCTTTTCTTTTTTTTTCATAATTGAATTTTGTTTTGTTTTTACTAGATATTGCCATTGCTAAATCATAAATACGAATAGATAGGTATGTCCTTTCTTAACATTTAAAGCTCTGCCGAATTGGCTTTTAACACTTCCAAGCACATTTCCCGTTGTCAGCAAGAGTTACCATATTTACTAATCCCACCCCTCTTTCCGACCAACCCACTAACACACTTAGTACAAATAAAACGAGCGCTCTGATAAAGGATGTTAATGGCTGTTTGAAATAGATGCAGTGGCTTCTATCGTTACTTAGAGTCGAACAATGTCATAGGAGGAAATAGTAAGAATATATGGATGCAAGTCAACAATTCCGCAATACGTAAAGAAAATCTTTGAACAAGGCGTCCTACCTGTACAAACGTACGCAGTTGAGACTGACTGCGGGATTGGTTCACAAGTTCAAAGTCACGCAACTCTCAAACTCAAAGAATCTCAGGAATGATTTTATCCGTAGGAGCTTGTGGTCACGTATGTCGCAGGACCGATGACCTTTAGTGCAGATGCGATCTAGAGTTAAGACCGAGTCTTGGCAAGCGTAGTGTAGGACGCCCTCCGGCCCTCACACTCTGGGGGAAAAGAAAATATGATAAAAAGGAAGGAGCAATTTTGAGATTTACTTGACAAAACACAAGGAAAAGCGTTGTCTTACGCTGATTTTGGTGAGGCCGTGGTATATAGGAAAAATCTATGTCTCAGTCAGCTTATTATACGGTACTAGCCTACCCGTACAGGGCCTTAGTCGTCCACGCGGGCCCAGTGTGGATTGGCCGACTTCACGCATAACTTTTGAATTTGTTTGCAGGCATTTGCAGGTTCCGCATGATGTTTTCCTTTACCGTAAAAGCTTCGTATAAACGTATATATAATTTAGAAAATTCGTGAATACATTAATAAATGGCGAGACCGACCTGCACCCTCCAGATACGAAGGCAACAGTTCACACTAATGAGCCACCGACACTCATTTTATACTACGTTAAAGATAATTATTATACGTTTCTTAAATTTTCATTCTATATCGTATAATATGTCTGTGTGCCAGCCAACGACACTGTAGGCTAGTGGTCGTTGGTGCCAGCATATCAATATCGATGTAAGTCGGAAATTTAACTAACGTAAATCGATAAATCTTCAGGAGGCTAGACAAAAACAACCCAATAAACACTCGCTGGACCCCGAAAAAAGTAATTTACTACCAAAACCTTTAAAAAACACCATTACCAAATTGTTTTTAAAAACACATACTTCTTCATTAGCCGTTAATTAATCCTTTGTAAAAAGCCCTTTACTTTATACAAAAGTGGACACTAAATCTCCAGTTTTCCATAATTCATCTGCGAAAAAAACACCTCATCTACTAAATGGAAGCCGAATAAGTCCCAATTCTTCGATTCCAATTTGGAACAAAATTCGTTCCGATATTTATTGGAGATTCGGATTAATCTTTAATTCGCCCATGGACCTATCCGTTTTAAAACGCGCTTATGACTAACTATGTGCACGCTATTTGTTACCTTAGACACGTTTCAATAGGGCCTATTATCCTACAATGGTATAAGAGGGTAGCAGTAAAAGTGGGAAATATTTATGAGCTTTCGAAGGAAATTCTTTCTGAATGTTTGCATTTATGAAAATATGCTCGAATGAAAGGGGACGTTGGAGTACAGGCTGATGCTTTGATTGGTTTATTATAAATCACGTTACCGCTTTGCTATTATCGATATTGGAATTATGTAGCATGCTTATGAAATTCTTAATAATACCCTGGCCTTTTAAAAAGGAAGTTCAAACCTACTTAAAGGTTCCAATGAAAATTATGTATGTCTTCGGAAAATAATAATAATCGCAAATTTATTAATAACCCGGAACCCTTGGTGTTGCAGCCGACCTCTCAACCGCAACACGAAATGGGTCGTCAATGTCAATGTTTTAAGGTTTTAATGCACCCCTTAAATTAAAGTATTTAATTAATGTTTTTCATGATTACAAGTTAAATCTTATTTTGTCTTTATAAATCTATAAATACAAACATCCTGTATACACAGCAATCGTTCCCGATCACAGAGCGTAATTTATACGGGATCAAGCGAAGGCTAATAATGCTCCCACCTCCCTGTACGCCTCCTAACTATAATTACTTGCCCACTCGCCAACTTTCATAATCGCTTTTAGTCGAGACTTGGAAAAAAATATTACACAATGTCGTATTACTAATTAACTAGCCATGACTGTAATTTCTTCTCCGAGCAAGTAAGTCTAAGCATTAGTTACTTTTCATTACATTACATATTTATAAGTGAAAATCCCGTTAAATACGACCTAGCGGGGACATAGATTAGTCTACCATTCCAAATTGGTAATCATAATTATTTTATTCAAACATATTTATAGGTGTTTTTTGTGCTTTGCGATTGCTAATTTGTGAATCTGTTATATATCATTATCATCATCATCAGCTCATTTAACGTTGTGTTTCTCATTAACTGCGCTTAAACTTTTGAGGATCTCTAATAATTCACTTTAAATATCAACCGGGGCCATGAGTTCACCCCAAATAAATTAATAAACAAACTGCACGCCCCAACCAAAAGTCGAACGCCAATAAATAAGTAATGTACCAATAAAAAAAGGAGACGAAATTAATTTTCAAAAGTTTCAGCACACAAAAACCCATAAATCCGACCATCAGGCGTGAATACTCCGAATCGTTCGGCTCCAATGCAATATCAAGCACTCGCAGTAAGCTTACCTACACACACATTATAATCATTTTTCTTCAACCCCCAACCGGTTAAAATACCACCTTGACTGTGGTACTTAAGGCACATTTTAGCACAAACTATAGACACGGTACATTCTTCTTAAAGACTTTGATTCGTAGCGTTTTTCTTTTAATAAGTGAGAATGATTTACGCGATGCCAAGAGCAGTTGGTGCCCCCTTCGCTTAATTAGGGGTGGGTAAAAAAATTCGCGAGCGCACCTCCGTTTCATTGTCAAGCAGTTAATGAGATGGAAACTGTTGTTTGTTTTTGAAAAGAATGTGGAAATATCTTGAATTTTTTTAATTCTGACGTACCAGATTGCGCAATGTGTTTTCAGTCAATGATTTCACTCGACACTTGGCGTAATGTAATTTATCGGATCAAAAAATGTGTGTTTTATTTGAATTATAATTATTTGTCGCAATAATGGTGGCCTAATACAATGAAATATTCGAGAACCAACGCCAGTGGGCATATAAATAAAACGAAGTAACTTTTGCTCTTCAACCGCCAAGATTTAAATAACTTTTTCATATTACATACATACATCAATTACTGAATTTATTCCACCTAGCAATATCCTATTGAAAATGTCCGCTCGAAAGTTATCACGGGCAAATAAAACAATATCTTCTTACTTATAATTTATTGGGAGTGTTGTCCCAAACAAATCTTTAAACAATCACGGGTGGTATATTAGCGCGCTGCGCTTTCTATATCTATGGGTGGTACATTCGCGCCAATTACGACACCTTATAATCGAAACGCTTATTTGTACTGTCATTGAACGAATCGCATGGGTCTAGTTTAGTTTTTTCTAAAAAAACATAGCTCACATTCTAAAATTATCATTTTGACTCTTAAGTTTTGTACTTCAATAATAACGAAACAAAAATTATTAAATAAATATTACTAAGTATGTACAATAAACATTTATGTACACAGAAATAAGAGGTGAGTAAATATCGAATAAACAAAGTATTTTCTTTTATGTTTTTATTCAATTAATATACCAACATAGACGTATCTATTAATTAGATAATAGATTGATATGAAAACTCTACATCAAGCAGCGTCTGTCTTCCATTGTGCAAACTCGAATTCTAACCTTCTTTGGACACGTATCTCACACTACACTATCACGTAGCGATGAGTCGTTTGGGCGTCTCGTGGTCAGTGGCGTGAACAGAGATTATGAGTAGGGTATGCAGAGTGAGTGACACTAATCGCATAAACAATAAGTAAATAATTCACATTTTTCAAATCTGTAGGGGAAAATGGGCGAATAAGTGGGAATCATTTAATATGTCGGCGATTTTCTGGGTTGTCTGGACACAGAGAGTATGCACTGCTTATTTGCATATATGGAGTGCACTATCGTGGTACGGGGTTAAGTTGAGGGCACCCAAGTGCGAGGTAGAGAACCAATGAGATGGACGGACCAATTAAAAGCGGCTGTAGATTGTTTCTTGAACGTCTGTATCAGAAAGGCAGCCATCAGATAAGAATGGCAACGTATTGTTAAACGAGCTCCTAACCGCTGAAATGACGACCACGACTCTGTCAAGAGTGCAAAGACGAAGAAAATGATTGATACGGATAAAGCGATGCTAAAACCTTTAGTTCAATAAGTTGTTCTAACAATATTTTTCTAGAAAGTTCCTGATCTGCTTCTACATTCGAGCAGGAGTATTACCACAAACTGTTATTATTGCAACCATTCCAGCATTATTACATTTCCTCCTTATATTATTTGTTTCTTTTATTGCCCACTCCTGTGTTGCTATAT
This sequence comes from Leucinodes orbonalis, assembly GCA_019425675.1. Taxonomy (NCBI): domain Eukaryota; kingdom Metazoa; phylum Arthropoda; class Insecta; order Lepidoptera; family Crambidae; genus Leucinodes; species Leucinodes orbonalis. Next base: position 104,603 of record PQWD01004417.1, read on the forward strand.
TTAAATTTTATCCGCCTTAATGTTCCCACGCATGCTCCTTGCAATCTCATACTTATAATGCGGCAAAGTTATGTGTGCGTTTGGGGAAATCTTTGCTTCTTTGAATGTTGAAGGAATAAGGTTCAAGTTTAATTTTTTTTTGTTGTTAGTTTGTGGTTTGAGATACAAATGTTGGAAAATACAAACGGTTTGGGAGCAATGTTTTTATTTCGAATGAGGCCGTTGGAGTAAGATGGGGTTGTTCGGCGTTTCACCTGTGTGTTTTGATTTGAAAGGACTTTGCGTTTGCGAATTGTTTTATCTGTATTCAAATTGAGGGGCACATGTTGTGGGTACTTTTTTGTAAGGGATTTTATGAAATTTGATAGTGATGTTTTTATTTAGAATTTGTTTCTTTTGGCTTTTTTATTTTACTTCTTTTCTCTATGGTCTATGTCGGTCACTATAGTTTTCCTACAGATTTCCCCACTTCAAATCTTGCGCGTGCGAAAATGCACATCAGCATCAGCTCATTAAATGTCCCCACCGGGGCATGAGCCTACTTAGGCCTTAGTCGTCCATGCGGGCCCAGTGCGGAGTGGACGACTTCACACACAACCTTTGAATCTCTTCGCAGGCGAGCATGAAGGTTTCCTCACGATGTTTTCCTTTACCGTAAAAGCGAAAATGCTTAACTGAACATTATCCATAACACGCTACGCAACCTATTTATAAGGCCCTTAGTGATCGACCATGTTTCGCTTATGTCGCTTTAAACCAGCAACAATCGCTCGTTAAAAACCTTTAACTTGAGGCATTGAAGTGTTGGGAATAAAAATACCTCACTTAACTTATCAAACTCTGCTCATTCTAATAAAAACCTCTCATTCAAAGAGAAAGAGTTGGGACATAGAAAAACAGTTTAATAGTTAACACGATTCGGAAAGCTCCTTCTAAATTTTTTTTTGCTGCCAACACAAAACAGTGCTAGCAAATTCATATTCAAGATAATCCATTCCAATTTCCAGTTCCTATATAATTACGTATACGAAAGTCAACAACTGAGAATATCAAAGCAAATTAGTTCGTATTCGCTAAGCACTAAGATCTATAACGATTATGAAGTAGCTGTACAAATAAGTACAGGTGCGGAATTAACCTCGGCCAAGGGTTATGACCTAACCCATAACCCGTGTGTTATGGCTTGTATTATTATAACTGTACCCTGATTCTATACGAATGGAAGAGACATTGCAATTTGCTTAAATGTTGTAATAAAATATAAATCATCATTTTCATATGAGACTCATGATCATTGGCGTGCACTTTATATATACAAATAAGCAGTGCATACCATGTGTGTCCAGATAACCCGGAAAATTGCCAACTAAATGATTTCTCACTTATTCGCCCAATTTCCTATACAGATTTACAATCATAGGCGATCGTCATCAGCAGCACTCAATTTGACAAAAATATTAATTATTTATTGTTTTTGCGTTAAGTGTCACTCAGTTTGCATACCCTACTCATAATCTATGTGCACGTCACTGCTCATGACGTCCACTGCTGAATATAGACCACTCCGATGACATAAATATATATTTGGCAAAATAATACAACAGTTCTCATCAGATTAAAAAAAATCAGATTTTCTATACATATACTACTACTACTTAGACGTATTTAATTCATTTGAAAAATACGTGCTTTTGAATTTACGTAGCTCAGCTACGTTTCTCGTAGTCACTACGATAGGTTACTACTTTCTTTCTTCTTTCCTTCTTTCTTTAAATAACACATTCCTTGGAAAGTTTATGTGCTCACATAACTAAAATAAATGTGTCATCATTATTTCACCTGACCACTTGAGGGGCGGAGGATTAAAATAACCATTAGGGTCGAACCGACTTCCATCAACTATACTCTGCTGTCCACAAAGAAGATCTATAGTAAATGTCATGCCTTAAAAGTACCTTCGATACTGTTATGACGACCCATCTGTGGCTATTACACGTCGCTATTACACCAAGGTTCCGGGTTCGATCCCGGGCAGTACATACAATTGTGCATAAACATGTCTGTTCGTATTGGTCTGGGTTTCCTATGTATAACATGTATGTATTTACAAAAAAGGATATAAGTATGTTTATCCGTTGTTTAGTATCCATATTACAGGCTTATACTTAGTTTGGGGCTAGATGACGCTGTGTGAATATGAGAGTATGGATATTTATTTATTACTAGCTTTTGCGAGCGACTTCGTCCGCGTGGAATAGTTACTTTGGCCTAACGCTCTCTTTCACCCGCTACTTCGTTTATATAGGTGAGTTAAAACTGCGATATCTCATAAAATATTCATTTAAATTGAATGATGTAAAGGGCAATTTTGTTTAAAATGAAATACTTGTGATAAATAAGTATTTATTTGGATAAGGATTGATATGATATTTATGAAAATAGCTTCGCAAAATGATGCATTATTTTAGAAAATTTTTTTAGAAAAAATATGTATAGGAGCTAACCTTAAAAGATAGACATATGCTGTCCTGGACTTTTTGTAGACCTTTAAAAGGATAACAATACTCTAATACATGACTTTTGCGAAACTTTAACCGTTTACGCAGCGTACGCAGCGGAATCTTCAGGTAAGAAAATTTCCCCCCGGATTTGAAACATTATTTATTGCTGCTCCACTTCTATTGCTTGTAGCGTGATCATATATAGTCTATAGCCTTCCCTCGATA
>PQWD01004417.1:109132-120412 GCA_019425675.1 Leucinodes orbonalis
AAGTTTAATTTTTTTTTGTTGTTAGTTTGTGGTTTGAGATACAAATGTTGGAAAATACAAACGGTTTGGGAGCAATGTTTTTATTTCGAATGAGGCCGTTGGAGTAAGATGGGGTTGTTCGGCGTTTCACCTGTGTGTTTTGATTTGAAAGGACTTTGCGTTTGCGAATTGTTTTATCTGTATTCAAATTGAGGGGCACATGTTGTGGGTACTTTTTTGTAAGGGATTTTATGAAATTTGATAGTGATGTTTTTATTTAGAATTTGTTTCTTTTGGCTTTTTTATTTTACTTCTTTTCTCTATGGTCTATGTCGGTCACTATAGTTTTCCTACAGATTTCCCCACTTCAAATCTTGTCGCGTGCGAAAATGCTACATCATCATCAGCTCATTAAACGTCCCCACCGAGGGGCATGAGCCTACCTTAGGCCTTAGTCGTCCATGCGGGCCCAGTGCGGAGTGGACGACTTCACACACAACCTTTGAATCTCTTCGCAGGCGAGCATGAAGGTTTCCTCACGATGTTTTCCTTTACCGTAAAAGCGAAAATGCTTAACTGAACATTATCCATAACACGCTACGCAACCTATTTATAAGGCCTTAGTGATCGACCATGTTCGCTTATGTCGCTTTAACCAGCAACAACGCTCGTTAAAAACCTTTAACTTGAGGCATTGAAGTGTTGGGAATAAAAATACCTCACTTATCAAACTCTGCTCATTCTAATAAAACCTCTCATTCAAAGAGAAAGAGTTGGGACATAGAAAAACAGTTTAATAGTTAACACGATTCGGAAAGCTCCTTCTAAATTTTTTTTTGCTGCCAACACAAAACAGTGCTAGCAAATTCATATTCAAGATAATCCATTCCAATTTCCAGTTCCTATATAATTACGTATACGAAAGTCAACAACTGAGAATATCAAAGCAAATTAGTTCGTATTCGCTAAGCACTAAGATCTATAACGATTATGAAGTAGCTGTACAAATAAGTACAGGTGCGGAATTAACCTCGGCCAAGGGTTATGACCTAACCCATAACCCGTGTGTTATGGCTTGTATTATTATAACTGTACCCTGATTCTATACGAATGGAAGAGACATTGCAATTTGCTTGAATGTTGTAATAAAATATAAATCATCATTTTCATATGAGACTCATGATTCACGTGCACTTTATATATACAAATAAGCAGTGCATACCATGTGTGTCCAGATAACCCGGAAAATTGCCAACTAAATGATTTCTCACTTATTCGCCCAATTTCCTATACAGATTTACAATCATAGGCGATCGTCATCAGCAGCACTCAATTTGACAAAAATATTAATTATTTATTGTTTTTGCGTTAAGTGTCACTCAGTTTGCATACCCTACTCATAATCTATGTGCACGTCACTGCTCATGACGTCCACTGCTGAATATAGACCACTCCGATGACATAAATATATATTTGGCAAAATAATACAACAGTTCTCATCAGATTAAAAAAAATCAGATTTTCTATACATATACCTACTTAGACGTATTTAATTCATTTGAAAAATACGTGCTTTTGAATTTACGTAGCTCAGCTACGTTTCTCGTAGTCACTACGATAGGTTACTAGAATGGAATACTATACTTGCAAACGATTCCTTTATAAATGGGTTTTTTTCTCAATGGATATTTGAAATAACACATTCCTTGGAAAGTTTATGTGCTCACATAACTATAATAATGTGTCATCATTATTTCACCTGACCACTTGAGGGGCGGAGGATTAAAATAACCATTAGGGTCGAACTGACTTCATCAACTATACTCTGCTGTCCACAAAGAAGATCTATAGTAAATGTCATGCCTTAAAAGTACCTTCGATACTGTTATGACGACCCATCTGGTGGCTATTACACGTCGGCTATTACACCAAGGGTTCCGGGTTCGATCCCCGGGCAGTACATACAATTGTGAGCATAAACATGTCTGTTCGTATTGGTCTGGGTGTTTCCTATGTATAACATGTATGTATTTACAAAAAAAGGATATAAGTATGTTTATCCGTTGTTTAGTATCCATATTACAGGCTTATACTTAGTTTGGGGCTAGATGACGCTGTGTATATGAGAGTATGGATATTTATTTATTACTAGCTTTTGCGTGCGACTTCGTCCGCGTGGAATAGTTACTTTGGCCTAACGCTCTCTTTCACCCGCTACTTTGTTTATATAGGTGTGTTAAAACTGCGATATCTCATAAGATATTCATTTAAATTGAATGATGTAAAGGGCAATTTTGTTTAAAATGAAATACTTGTGATAAATAAAGTATTTATTTGGATAAGGATTGATATGATATTTATGAAAATAGCTTCGCAAAATGATGCATTATTTTAGAAATTTTTTAGAAAAAATATGTTATAGGGAGCTAACCTTAAAAGATAGACATATGCTGTCGCGGACTTTTTTGTAGACCTTTAAAAGGATAACAATACTCTAATACATGACTTTTGCGAAACTTTAACCGTTTACGCAGCGTACGCAGCGGAATCTCAGGTAAGAAAATTTCCCCGATTTGAAACATTTTATTGCTGCTCCGCTTTATTGCTTGTAGCGTAATGATATATAGTCTATAGCCTTCCTCGATATCTATCACTGAAAGAATTTTTGAAATCGGACCAGTAGTCCTGAGATTAGCGCGTTCAAACAAACAAACAAACTCTTCAGCTTTATAATATTAGTATAGATTTATTTTATATTATTTAACTAAAGAAATTTAATAGATACTTACGCATTTCCAGCGCACAAATATCTTTGTACAAACGGTTATAAGTTACAGAGGTCGGATATTTATTCGTTCGGTTCGATTGTAGTTTTATGCTCGGCCATAAATGCTTCTTATTGGTCCACATTTGAATAATACGAGCGATCCCAGTGTTACTTGTAACACGTAAAAATATTTACCTCCCTTAAAATGCACCTGGCACACATTATGCGGAGTATAATACAAATATCGCTTACTTAGTGCGCGTACATTAACTTGAAAAGAGTAAAGGACTACGCATTTATTTATTAGGTTTACTAACGTTTATGTATAATTACACTTTCAAAGCGAAAACATTCACTAGATCAATTACTATTGCCATAAATGGTGAGAAGTTGGAATTTTGGGGTAACCTCGTGGAGACCTCGTCTTGAAAAGCTTAGTGTGGGGTGACCTCCGACAAGATGGCGAAATAACTTTCATAGGCCCTTCTTTTAAAGAAGGGCCTTTTTTAAAGAAGAGAAATTTGATAGTTTTAACTCTACGTTGACGAATCAGTCACGCGACAAGGTTAGGTGTAATCAAAAACCGCTGCATCCCGTTCCGTGATAAATTATAATTTCCCTCTTTCGGCTACTTACCATCAGGTTCACTGAGTACCAAAATAAAGCCATTCCAACAGTACAGTAACACTTTGTATTAAAAAAATCTAATAGTCACACTTAACATTTTGCACAACGAAACACTTTTAAGACCTACATTTGTTATTGAACCTTATTTCTTCACTATTCTGGTCCGATGCCAATGCCACAATGTAAGACGCCAGGTGGCTAAATGGTGTGGACTGTCGCCTTCCTACCGGGAGGGCTGAGGTTCAAATCCCGACACGTACCAATGTGTTTTCGAATTTTCGAAAATATATGTACGTTAACCGACGCTCTTACGGTGAAGTAAACATCGTAAGGAAACCTTCATGCACGCCTGCAAAGAGATTCGAAGGTTCCGTGTGAAGTCGTCCAATTCGCACTTGGCCCGCGTGGACGACTAAGGCCTAATCACCCTATACGGGTAGGCTCGTGCCCCTCGGTGGAGACGTTTAATGAGCTGATGATGATGAGATGGCGTTTAAACTTCTATACGTATAGTAAGTAAGACCGTCGGTGGCTCAATGGTGACTGTTGCCTTCCGATCTGGAGGTTGCAGGTTCAAATCCCGCCACGTACCAATGTCTTTTCGAATTTTCAAAATTATATATACGTCATCCAACGCTTTTACGGTAAAGGGAATATCGTGAGGAAACCTGTATACGCCTGCGAAGACGTTCAAAGGTTCTGCGTGAAGTCGGTCATACTGCACTGGGCCCGCGTGGATAACCCTTTACGGGTAGGCTCGTGCCCCTCGGTGGGAACGTTTAATGGGCTGATGGTAAAGGAACCTTACTTACCTGACCTTAGTATTAAGTACAATTATGAAATAAACGCTCGCCTTTATTCCATGGCGCGGGAAATCGTCTTTGATGGCATGACATTTTTTTTATTTCATCGTAATGGTCATGACAACTTAATGGCGTAGCGCCTAGCGCGTTCGTTAAGTATAATTAAAGTAACTGTCGAAATGGTCGCTTATCAGAGAGTGCTGCAAAATACACGAAAATCTGGTGGTCATTACCAGCCGAAAATTTATATTGGCCCCTGATGGTTTCCAACCGATTAGGACTTCATAATCTATGACCTGCAGTGAGGTGATATAGGTAATAATTTATTCCATCTATTACCATATAAACAAAATTGAAGTGTCTGTTTGTAACCAGTTTTTTTCGTGCATGTTAATCCTACGCCAAATTAAAAAAAACATGTCTGTTTGTTCTGGGTAATCACTGAAACGGCTGGCCGATTTGGTCGGACTTTTTTGACAGGTAGCTGATTAAATAAGGAAAAACATAGGCTATTTTTATTTTGGAAAATACTTTTAATTTTTGTAATAAAAGAAATATTACACCGCGCGACGGGCGCGCGCTCGCGTAAGCTGCGCGCTTTTAGGTATAGGTCTTTTTAGGTTATCCCCACGGCAATACCGTAGGGATCAGCTAGTTTAGTATACGAAAATTAATATATCATCGCATTAATTGTAACTCAATATACTTGGCAAGTTGAGAATATGCTTTACATTCTTTATGTAGTTTTCTTCATCGCGACCAAGACAAAATATGGTAATTATTACGATCCATAGACAAAGTAGCTACGCCGTCCTAAATAGACAAACAATGGCTGCGGACAATAAATTAAGGGCCACTTAAGACAAGCGCCGCCCTATAAGTGCTCAAGTTGCCAAGTTGCCAGTAAACTGGGCAAGTTTTTGTGGACGAGTGTGACATCCCACTATTTGCGGTCGGCTTGTTATTTGAATAATTTTGTACTGTCAACAACAGAAGTGATTTGTTAAAGTATCAAGATATTTAAAGTTAATAGACTCTGTATTTACGTGAATTTAAAGGTTACGATGTCAGTGTTGTATGTATTTATAGGTCACTAAGTCAGTTGGAACAGAGAGGTTATAATTTGTTTACACTCCACATCTTTATACGTAATGATATTGTAGAATAAATCAATTCTTGATATTGGAATAAACAAATTTGTTGCATATCAGATATTTATATTTCTTTTTGCTTTGTGTGCATGAACATGTCTGTTTGTATTGGTCTGGGTGTTTTCTATCTGTAATATGTATGTATTTACAAAAAAAACTTGTATCAGTATGTTTATCCGTTATTTAGTATCCATATTACAGGCTAAATGCTTAGTTTGGGACAAGATGGCGCTGTGTGAATATCAGTGGATATTTATTTATTTTATTTTAAAACCTTGTAGCCTTTCTTGTATAAAATACTCTTAGGCACAATTTTAGATCCTTTAACAATAGATTTTCAATTCCTATACCTGCAATGACTTACAACGGTTGCAAAATATTTAATAAACCGCTTCAGGGCAATGTGATGACGACTTGCATTTGATACAAACTTGATCACGTTGGTGCCATTTGCTTATGATTAAATATTTTTTCATAACTATAAGTATCAACATGTCATCTTACCTAGTGGTAAGTGACGATGGAGGCGAAGATGGTGCCTATTAAATCTGAGAATGTACTTGCTTCGGCAGTAAATATACTGAAATTGAAAATCTGAAAATGCATATTCACTGTCGCCTTGAAATTTCCCAGGTTATAATGATCAGACAACAGATAGGCAGGCATGGAGTTACCGTTCTTGAATAACCCGCGTCAAAAAGGTACAAGCGAAGCGCTTATAATAAGAGGTAGATTTACAGCATAAGAATGGAATACCAACCAATCAGCGTCACGTGCTCCGAAGATGTAATTTAATGATTATGCATTATTTTAAACACTAACACTACTTGTGTTTACGACTGTACATGCCACACACTTGATACAAAATTGATAGCGCGAGTTACAGAGTTGTAAGACAAGAAAGATGGCGTCTGCGAGGCCCGCACGCGGTATTAGCGATATTAAACAACACAACAATAGTTCATGGAGATACTTATTGTATTTAAATTGTTCCCTGCAAATGGCATTTTGATTAAAGTTTACAACATCTTAAAGCTTATGAAGATTTTAGTCTGTCCATAATTATAAGTACCTATTCAAAATGGTTCTTACAATTTACAATCTAATATCTAAAAGTTTTTCTTCAGATAAGATCAAGTTTAGGTTGGTAAAGAACTAAAGAACACTTATAAATTTCTTATGAAAACTCGTTGATTTTTATTTTATACTTATACTTTTTAGTACACAGTTATTCCTTTTTAACCCCCGACGCAAAAAGAGGGGTGTTATAAGTTTGACGTGTCTGTCTGTCTGTCTGTGTGTCCGCTCTTAAACTAACAATTTAAAGTATTTAAATTGTTAGTTTAAGAGCGGTCCCCCAACGCGACGTTTTTTTTTAGAATTATTAATAGATTCTTAGGTACTTTAACATAAAGTTTCTTTTATTATTTTTTTAATTTTTAAAGGATTACTTAAGATCTTGTGTCGGGGGTTTTTTAAATTCTTAATTTAATTTTGTTACAAGACGTTCATGTAATGCTTTAAACCTACACGTAACTTTATAGGTACCAAGTTATATCTTGGTCCGACATGTCTGTTTTTTTACAAATAGATATATAAAAATACACAAAAACCTGCAGACCAAACCACTCTCAATTTAACTACGAGGAGCTGCAAAACATGTCACCATTGATAACAATAAAGTTAGTCAAGCACACTCAAAAAGTGTCCGCTTTGCCGCAGTCTGCCCATCGCGTCAGTTTGGCAGAATTTTCATTCATAATCACGTCAATCGCTACACGTCATAATGACATAGTAGTATGCTCGTGCTTTTGATTTTATACTCTCTATATAATGCCTTAAGGCCAAAATTTAAATGAATAGTTTTACGTTCTTAATATTACAATAACTATACGTATGTGTCATGCGGCTTCGTGATTGTTTAAAACACAAATTAGTGCATTTAGTTAGTATATGGATTTTATCTTAACATGTCACCTTTGAAGCCCCGCTGTCTGTGCTAATCCACTTCTATTTCACCTAATATGGCTTGATAACCTTAAGAATATAATGATTATTACGTTCACTGTTCCTAAAATGTATTTATTATATTAACTTTTTATGTTATAATTGTACATGACGGTCTGGACGCTCACCTATTAGTAAGTGATACGACCATTGACAGAGCGGCATCGAAGGAGACCAACAACTGATAGACAGTTATTATCCTCTATCAATGCCGCACTGCGCCCGCGACCAGAGACAACAGATGTAACTCGGGCACGATATAACAACATTAACAAAAGTGTCAACAACCTAGCACCCCATAATGTTAACCCGTATAACACTATTATGACAACATTTAATACAACTTTAACCCTCCACGTTAATTAATCCGGCCGCGAGAACACGACACGCGACCAACACGCGCCGGCGCATGTCACCCACGCGTTATGGTCACACTTTACACCACTAGGATAACAAATAACACATTGTTATTTGTAATGGAATCGGTTTTGTAATCTAATTTGTGTTTTAAATAAGGATTTAGGCTGTTATGTTGTTGTATTAAAATGAGTAAAAAATAATAATAAATATATCCACTGACAGCGCCAATCTAATTTTGTTTTATAACGAATTTTTTCGAGATAATATTTAGGTATTAAATGACGTAAATAGTAAAAAATATAAATCAATTATCCGCGACAGCCATCTACGGGTAGGTTACTAGATAAGATAGATAAAATTCTTATTGCACAGAAAAAAAAAATATAACAACAACACAACAAGAACAAGTACAATACAGCGCCTTACTGCTAAGGTAGCAATTTCTTCAGCAACCTTTGGTAAAGAAAATACTACAGCTAACGCGCTAGCTCAAAAGCTTAATCTATGCCATAGTATAAATAATATTGTACATAAACTAAGTTACACATTACTACATATATAAATAAAATAACAAACATAAAATACACTAATAAACTAATCACTAGGAATAAAGAATAGATAATACAAAAACAATCAGATATACATGAAGCAAAAGACAACGACATGCAATTCAGCATATGAAAAAAAAGGTGAAGGAAAGCAAAGATCAAAAATATAGCTTGCAAGTAATGTTTCTTACTCGCTCTTAAAAAGTCTCAAGAGACGGCGCACGACGAAATGCCTCGGGCAAGTCATTCACAGCTTGATCGCTATACTGTGAAAGACATCCGTAGAGAATCATTCTTATGAGAACGGCAGGTCGTAGAGTAAACAACAATAAATGGAAATCGTATTAATATATTTTTTGTTAAAACATACAGATTATACATAGAATAACCCAAGACCAATACAAACAGACAGTTCATGCACACAAACAGCTTCTGGGTTCCTATCCAATCCTGAGCAGTACCAGCGATCGCTAAGTAGGAACCCATGGAATCAGTAGTAGCCGACGTCTCAACCACTACACAAAACGGTCGTCCACTTTATACTATGCTATAAATCAAACAGCCACTATTTAAAGTGATATACTCGTTATATAAATATTCTACAAATCAGTATAATGTACAGTCAAAAGCAAGTAATAATTAGCCAAATCCACTCGACTTAAATATATCACTCGGTCCCGCTGTCAATATATATTTGTATACAAATTGTACAGACGGTCTACGATCGTACCGGGTTAAGTATACGCTCTGACCAGTGACGGAGCGATCATTAAATAGACCAACAACTGATAAACATTTATATCACCATTCAATACCCACACTGCCCAGCCATCAATGAGCCAACTATGTTAGTCTCTTAAACCCGACTATATTAACACAGGAAGATACAAAAATTACGCTTTTTACACGGACTTAGTACTTAGCCTAACTACTCAAATATCCGAATCTATACCTCAAAAATCATAGGATATAGCTCACATAGCCGAAGTAGTCCAATTATTGAACATTCATAATTTCTGTAAAGGCACCTAAACAATGTATATAACGGAAATGACGCAAACAAGTGTTTCATTTTAACAGATACAGAAGCCTACGAGAGGAACACGGCAATCCGCATGGGGAGGCGCATTGTTGATAATAAAGTGTACAGACGGTCTGGACGGTCACCAAATGAATATAGTTACGCACAGACCATGACAGAGCGGCTTAAAGGAGAACCAACAACTGAAAGACATATTAACATCTAACACTCAACAGCCGACACTGCCCCGTTCACCCGGGACGCAAAAGCGATCTGTTAGGCATGTATAATACCCGCTAATCTCACATGAGCCTCACACAAGTGTCCTCCAGTCCGGCGAAACAGAAAAAAGTGCACGTCAAACAATCCTGTTCTACGACGGCTATATAAACTTGCACTGCGGTGGACACTACTAAGGACGGACTCAGTATCGAGTTCTACCCACCTAGCATGGTGGGAGGTACTGCCCCATTCCTCCCATAAGTAAGATTCGATGCAAGCAAAATCTCTTCCGTGCGGAATAGACAGTTTCCATGTGCTGGCAGATATGGCCGATTATAGCTGATTAATGATTTTGAAGTCATATAATATCGCTGTGTTGGTATAAATATTCTATAATAAAAATGTCATTTCAATGAGCTATAAATATGCTAAAGAATCTCCGACCGACGTGACTGATATAGTAGTACAGACAAACTTTGTAACCATATTCGCCCCGTGGTCCGATTCGAATATGCAATGAATGGATGCTGCAATGATAATCACGATCCAGCTGATAATCATTAGAAGCCGATGTTATCGATTTTAGTAAATTTCCTGACTCCTTCGAACCTGTGCGTATTAATGTAAAAGAACTACAAATGGTTAAATCAAATATGATCTAGAACTTTAAAGGAACTATTAAATGATAAATCAGAAAGACTAGCCATTCTCTATACAGAAAAGTAAAACAATGATAAAAACAATAAAAAAGAAAAATGAAAACGATAGAAAACTACGATTGCTGAGACAACAAAAAAAACAGAAAAAAATAGACGCATTCCATTGTAAAGTTACTTGTAATATTTAGTGTAATGTAGGTATTTTATATTAAAATAATGAACAAATGTCGCAGAGCAAAGAATATTTACATTCTCCCAAGCGTAAATCGGAAGGGCACAGGCAGTTTCTTGCCTGTCCGCCAAGCCGAGCGCGAAAGCTAACACTGCCACCCCACTAACCATCCTGTCACAGAAATCCATTACCGCCCATTTTCAAAGCAATTATTCTACCGACAATTCACACAAGTTCATTTAGAGTAAAAAAGAAAGAAAATAAACATTTATTTACCATACACAAAATAAAGTTACACAAATAAAAAAATACAAACAATGAAACAAAGAAAAAACAATTTGGTACAAATCTATTAGTATGTACACGTCCACGATAAGTCTACTTTAGGAAGAATTACCGTGGGTGTTTATTTTTTTTTTCATAAATGCTGACTTCGCGTGGTATTTTTAGCAATTTAGTCCTATTTTATATATACAGTGCGCTGAGCCGCTATCATCGAGCAAATTGATGTGGCGCGAGAATTTTTTAATCCATTAGTATACTGAATAATTAATTCTTTTCACACATCTCTCGGCTAAGAACCGTCTGCATAATTAAGAATATTTGCGAGCTACTGGGGGACTACCCCCTACTAAACTTGGCCGCGTCTTGCAGTTCTATGTATACTCGGATGTCTGTGGTTTCTTGTGTATTCGTATGAACATAATCATTGGTTTATCTGACAAATAGTAGGAATATTTGTGACTGCTTTGTGCACATTTGTCAGACTACTGCATCTAGCTTTAACTTTCAAAGGAAAAGATAGCGTATTGGTGGACACGTTTCTGTAATCTTCTTCGTGCATCCCACATGCCTTTTTGATTCGTTAATACATAAAATGATATTCATGAAAGCACTACTGTGTGTGAGCTTCTTAACTGACGGCATGTAACTTACTACTGATTCGATTAGATATTCGCTACAT
>PQWD01004418.1:0-17847 GCA_019425675.1 Leucinodes orbonalis
TGCACACAAATGTTTGCACTGCCCGGGTTTGAATCCGGAACACTTGGTGTTAGAGCCGACGTATTAACTCTTACACTAGATAGGTCTATGTTTAAGTATAAATTACTGGGTATAAGAGACCTAACATCTGTTGTCTCGGGTGTCGAGCGCAGTGCGGCATTGATGGAGGATGATAACTGTCTATCAGTTGTTGGTCTCCTTTAATGCCGCTCTGTTACGGTCTGGCGTATCACTTACCATCAGGTGAGCGTCCAGACCGTCCTGTACACTTATAACATATATAAAAAAAATTAGTAAAGTATTATATAAAAAACATTGTGTCCTACAATCATATATATGTCGAGTCACTCTTATTAAGAGAGCAAACGCAGTGCCAGTAAAGTTTTTAACTGCAACAATCACCAGAAGAGTAACTTGTTTTTAGTGTCTTACTTAGCCCAATTGGGGTAAGTGTTTTTGAGAGACAGGGCCGGATCTAGGGGGGGGCAGACGGGGGCACGTGCCCCGGGCGGCACGGTCAGGGGGCGGCAAACCGACTAATGGACCACTCATCATTTACCTTACTTGCCCGCGGAATAAATAATAGTACAAGTGCATGGCCATAGAAATACGACTGATAACCGGAGCGCGGAGTAAGGCATGTTACTGAACCATTACATTTTTTGCATAATTCTAAATAGGCGCCCGCAGATCACGGTCAGCAGGCGGGTGCAGCTGCGATCTGAGGAATGACGCTGTATACGAAAACTCTCTCGTCGATCTCTATACAGGGCAGCAGTGTATTATTTCAAAGTTACGTAGTTATTTCTCTATGTTAATTGATGCCAACTTAGCTGCTTTAAAGCTATATCATTTTCATGATGGACAGCTACAATTGAAAAAAAATAAAAATAAACAATTAAGCTCCTTTTACTTGCATCAAGCGACCACGTTTTTTAAGAAAATATACAAAATAAATTGGAAATAAAACGCCTTTTTCATCCAGTGTGACTTCGAAAAAGCTGAGGCGAGTAGTCTTATTTCATTATAGAACTTAATTGATTAATATCAATACCAATAATTGATAAATTGTAACTTTTTAATGACATTGCTTTTTTGCCGAGGTTAGGATGGTTATGAAACAGCTTAAGCGTTATTAGACCCCGCTACGACGGATATACCGCAGAGCTTTTGAAAGTAGGGGGCACGCCAGTGCTTAAGACCCTTCAGAAGCTTTTTAATTCCGGAATCGGTGATGGTGCGACACCAAAGGTGAGGAGCAATGGCGTGGTGGTGTTCTTCTTCAAGAAAGGTGATTAAACCTTTTCCCTCTCTATTCAACCTATCGCAGTCCACTGTTGGACATTGGTCTCATTTTGCGCCAGATATTCCGGTCCTCCGTTTTTCTCATCCAGACTCCACCAGCGACTTTTCGCAAGTTGTCGGTCCATCGGGCCGGAGGGCGTCCTACGTTACGCTTGCCAAGACGCGGTCTCCGCTCCAGAACTCGTCTGCTCCAACGGCCATCGGTTCTGCGACATCATTACCCACTGCCACTTCAGTTCGCTAATCTGGCGAACTATGCCGGTAATTTTAGTTCTTTTGCGTAATCATCATTTCTGATTTTATGTATAAGAGTCTCCCAACATAGCACGCTCCATCGCTCGTTGAGTAACTTTGAATTTCTGAACCAATCCGCAGTCAGTGTCCATGTCTCATCTGCGTATGTTGGTATGGGTAGGACGTATTTCTCAAAGACTTTTGTCCTTAAGCGTTGCGGAATCGTCGACGTGAAGATCTGATGTAACTTGCCTGATGCCGCCCAGCCCAAATGAATCCTCCTACTAGCTTCCCTTCCGAAATTGTGCCGGTCAAGTTTTAGCCCAAGTAAACTTATTCTTGGACAATCTGGAGAAGGACGCCACCGACGCTTATCAGAAACGCTACCGGTCTATAATTCTTCAAGAGAGCTTTATCACCCTTCTTAAAGAACGCTTGTGGACCACGCTTCCAGTGTAGTTCCCAGGTAGATGACGGCATTAAAAGAGCTCACCTAATGTCCTAAGGATGGGTTGTCCACCGGTGTTTAGGAGTTCTGTCGTAATACCGTCATCCCACGGGGCCCTTTCATTTCTCAGTTGCTTCAGTGCTGCACTAATTTCGCTAACGTCAACATCCGGCATATCCTACGTACAATGGTGCCTTAGTAGGGCACGTAGATCTTCGCTGTCTTCGGTCTGTACTGATGAGCGCTCGACAAATCCATAGAATTTCTCAACCTCTTCCAGGATCTGTTGGCGTAATGTGAGTAGTTGGCCATCTGCTATATTAAGCTTCACCAGAATGCTCCTGCCAAGTGGTTTTTGGAAAACTTTGGGCCCCCTGTTCTCCTTAATAAGGTCCTTAATTAACCTTGTATTGAAATAGTAGAATTCTCTGCGAACGAGTTTTCGTATCCGCTTGGAGAGAGCCTAATATTCCGGGTATGATAAGTTAAAGTCAAAATTCATTTATTTAAATTAGGCTTACAAAAAGCACTTATGAACGACAAAAATATACAAAAATTACATTACAAAAAACAAATTTATTTCTTTGAACTGTTCTTTAAGAGAGTCACGTGGTCTAAGGTTGTAGATAAAAGCTCTTTTTGTAGCACAAATATTGTATCAATGTCGGCAGCCGTACCCCACAACGGTAGACCATACGACATTACATTATAAAAATGACTAAAATAAACTAATCTTGCCGTTTTTACATCTGTTACGAGTTATCTTAGATATTAAAAGCTTATTGAAGAATTAACGACCCATTACGATATTGTGCCACATCTTCAAGTTATTCTCCAGAGTCATTATGATCCGTCTCGCGCATATGTTTGACGATTTCCAGCCCTCCGAACAAGCCGGGTTCCTCAAAGGCTTCAGCACCATAGACTACATATTACATACGCTGTGGCAGGTTATACAGAAGAGCGGAGAGTATAACTGACCATTATGTTTGGCGTTTGTGGACTATGAGAAAGCCTTCGATTCGATCGAGACTTGGGCTGTGTTTCATTCCCTCCAACGGTGCCTGACTTGACTACTGCTATATCGAATTGTTGAGATGTTTGTACGAGAGCGCTACTATGTCAGGCCGAGTACATGAAGAGCTTACCATTGGCTTATCATTGGCACCGAGGAGTAAGACAAGGAGATGTAATATCTCTGAAACTGATCACAGCTGCGTAAAAAGTTGCAGCTTTGTCCAAATGTCAATCAATTTGAGGACCTATTATATAAATTAGTGAAATAATATAGGATGATAAAGGTAAAAATAAATAAAAGAGGGCGGGGGCGGCATTTCTAAATTTTTGCCCCACCCAAAAAAAATTGAAGATCCGGCGCTGTTGAGAGACATTTGGATTTTAGCAAATTACCTAGTAGTTTTAGTTAATAAGCACGCTCTTGTTCTTAACTTGAATTGAGGTGGTGTTTGGTGCAATTTTACCTTAGATAATCAATAGACTATTTTAATGCACAATCTCACTCAAAAAGTGCCCGCGGCAAAATTCTGACCATCGCGTAAGTTGGGCAGAATTTTCATTAATAATGACGTCGCTCATTACATGTCATGTGCTTTGGTTTTTGTGCATTGTCATCTTTTAATGACGGGTTGAGGTCAAAATTTTAATGAACAATTTTATGTCAGTTAACCATGATATACCATCCTCAGGATCTGATAAGATGCGGATGTCGTCGAAAAATCTCTCTCATTGATTCACAAAAGTGTTCGTGATTTTGAGCCACATCCGATATCTTTCGACTACCATTTGTATGAGAATATACAGAATTGTTTTATTTTCATATGCATTTTACATTTATAGGATATCCTTTCGCTCTAAACTATTAAAAAACTTTTCGTGTGCAATGAGGTTAATCTTTGTAAGATACATTTCGATTGAGAATAAAAAAAATATTCGCATTCTACTAAAACAATTCGGATATTTTTATGATTATTCTGAAGTAATATTCTGAAGTGTGATATACAGTCGCTCTTGTAGCACTTACAACAACTTAGAAGTTATTGTAAATATGCAGCCATTTTTAAATAAAAGATAAAGCGGAATTAAGAAAAACATGGAGTCAACTTGGCGAATAACTTTTTGGCGATTAAGATTCTGACAACAAATTTTCATATTTTGTTGGTCGGAGTACGAACGTCGGTGTGCGCAAATATTTATTCAGGCTGATGTTATAATAAAAAATAAATATCCACTGACATTCACAGAGCGTCATCTAGCTACCCCCAAACTAAACATTAGCCTGTAATATTGGCATTCAAAAAATAACTTCTCTCGACGTATAACATACCTTTCACGAACAACATACCTTAGAGACACTCAGTATAATACAAACAGAATTGTTCATGTATACAAATGTTTGTAGTGTCCGGGATCGAGCCCCGAATTCTTAGTGTTATAGCCAACGGCTCAACTGTTACACCAAAGGGGTCGTCGATAAAATATTTATTTGCTTAAGCTGAAAGTGCTTGATCGGTAAGTGAAAGAGAAGCGTAGGCATACCCTAACCACATGACCTTGTTAAGGTACATGTTTAGTTTCATTGTAGCTATTCATCATTAAAAAACATAGCTAGATGTAGTTATGAAGTAGCTAAGTCGGTATCACTGATCTGAAACATCATTAGAATAATTCATCATCATCATCAGCTCATTAAACGTCCCTACCAAAGGACATGAGCTCACACATAAAGGGTGTTTATACCGTAGTGGTTCACGCGGGCCCAGTGCGGACTGTCCGACCATTTCACATTCACATTCACGAACAACCTTTGAATCTCTTCGCAGGCGTGCGCAGTTTCCTCACGATTTTTCCTTCACCGTAAGAGAGTCGGATACCGTACATATAATTTTGGAAATTCGAAAACACATTGGGAAGTGGCGGGATTTGAACCTCCGCCCTGCCGGTAGGAGGGCAACAGTTCACGTCATTGAGCTACCGACAACGATACAACAATCACCTTTCCCAATATATTTCCAGCGTACAAGTTGATGTGCATACGCTCGAAGCTTCTACTAAGTTCTTTTTAAGTTTGACTACATTCACTTCGTTTGGTCCCGTCCACGTGGAAGTCATTAAGGACCGCTTCTGTTTAGCAGTAAACCACGGCTATAAGTACTTTTTACACTAATAATATTTTACAAAAAAAGTACGACGAAAAGTTAACTCCATAGTCTGCGCTGTTCGTACTGTAAAAATATGTTTTATGAAGAAAGTATTATTTTTAACAGGGAATTTTCAAATTGCTCTCAAAATTAATTTCTAATATAAAGGAATAAGGTTGATTTTGTTGTGAAAATTCATAAGAAATAATTTCTTTTCATTTTCTAAGACATTCTCAATAAAGGCTATAACGTTATAGGTTTGTTATCACGAAAAAGAGAGTGTGACAAAAGATTAAAGGCATTTCAAAGTAAGTATTACACAGCATTTTTGTTTAAATTAAGGAAGACCTTTTAAAACTGTTTGTTGTGCACAATACATTTTTTTTTTGCATTTATTCTCAGAATATTGCCAGTTATACTAATATAATATTTATAAATTCTATTTTTATTGTACTGTATATATCATAGGTCACAGCCACGTTATTTATATAAGGTAACCTACCTTAAGGCTACTTCCAATCTCGTAAACTTCCCATTTCGTAAACCTCAAATGATACCTATCAAAAAGTTGCATTTCGTAAACATTCTATATTTGATGCATTTATTCCCATTTGGAAAACATTTCAGTAATTGCATGTTTTAGTTCCCATTTAGTAAACTTTCTGTTGAAATGGGTACAGTCAAGTAAGTTAAATATAACACGAAAGTAATAATAACTTGTCATATATTTTTAATCCTAGATAAATAGTCGGGTTATACGTATTTATTATAATAATGATATTTAAAAACAGATAAAAAGTGACCATGTAATATAATTACGATCATTTTTTTTATATACAAAATAAAGTCAAATCACCCTTATTTTTTCAAAATAAAACCACAGTTTTATTTGACTATTTCAATGACAACATTATGGCTAAGTACCATTGTCATCTATGTATCTTTTACAAATGTATATTGTCAATGTAATCCCACCAAAACATCCTGTAAAAAACTAGCCAAGTTTCGATGGAGCTGCTAGATTTTCTCTAAAAAGTAATGAAATCAAGACAAAGACGCGCCAAGTCTAAGGTTCCTTTGCGATTACTTTATTATTATGGTTAATGTTGTGTGAATTTGCCGTTATTATTATATTTATGTTTCCGAGGGATTAAAGTGGCTATAGTACGAAACGAACAAAATAGTATAAGTGGACGAAACGGTCAGTGCGCTGACCGTCCCGTTCACTTATAACATAAAAAAAAACAAATAAATCGCCATTGCGAAGCGACTAATACGGGTGAAACGTACATGAATTTTCTGGTGCTATAGTCCTACGTATGCCGTGTGAAGTATGCCGTTATTTATTTATTAAGTCATACAGGAGCATTAAAAGAAATCGCCTCATGCGAGATCTTAACCCATTTATATATTTAAAATCATTAAAAGTAATGTCAGTCAAAAGGAGCATTAAAATTGGATTTAAACGTTAACTTAGTGCCTAATAGTCCTAATTGATGTAAGGTCTTCGTTCTATATATTGTATTCTTAATTATATTTTTGGTCACCCATCTGACGGGTGACTATTGTGACAGTTGCTTAACCTTGACGATTGCAAACCAACAAGCCGCTGCTACGCTATAGAGCCCCACTTCAAAACATATTATAAAAAATACAATCCTTAAACGACGCAGCCACCTGTCTTCCCGTACTTCAGGTATAAAATCTTACATTTTTGTAACAGTAATGTTTTTCAAATAACAACTAATGCCTGTGTCCGAATCCGCTGGGACTCAAGGAAGGCAATCAAAAATAGATCTTGTGTTATATTTGGGCCATCTGTCAACATCTCTCCACCCACTGATATTACTTGCTAGGGTTGTCAAGCATACAATAAATTAATTTCAAAATGTAACGACAAGCAAAGATGCTTGCAAATGACAACACATCATTTGGTAGTTCTCTCCCTCTTCAATCTATCGCAATTCACTGCAGGACATAGGTCTCCCCCATTTTACGCCAGATATCGGGATAGAAAAGACCGGGGTCTTCCGCTTTCTCGTCCAGCCTCCACCAGCGACCCTGCAAAAGTCGTTGGTCCATAAGGCCAGAGGCCGTCCTACGCTACGCATGCCAAGGCGCGTTCATCATTCCAGAATTCGTTTGCTCCAACGGCCATTGGTAGCTTTCTTTTTATTACTTAAAATTTGTTATAATATGCCATTTGCCAGCGTTGATTCCGTTCTTTTGCTTTCGTAGTCTAGTGGTATAAACGTTGGACTTAGATCGCTGCTTTATTGTGAGTTCAATTCCCGCGGAAGACCCCACAGTGAAAGTCACTTTGTGTACGAATTCAAATTGGATCCGCGTTGTGGGTTACGATCCAATTTTGTCATGTTTATGCGGACAGACCTGTGCTCTGCAGTAGCACGTTATGGGTTGATGATGATGATGAAAATATCGGGTTGAGGTTCAACGAAATAGAACAAGCAACGACTCTATAGCACATATAGATTGCTTTTCCATGTAGTGTCTTGATTATCAGTTTATAATAATATGTATGTTTACAGTAAGCTAACATAGTTTTTAGTATTATTTATTATTACATGTAACTAACTTAGTGAATCTTGTTACTTGAGTAAATAAATTGAAGCATCAATATAGAGTCGACTGTGTTGCTTCAATTTATCAAAGTCGGCTGGCAGAAAACCAGTTAGTATTTCAGGAGTTCTCATTTTGCGGCAGACACTCCGTTTGCTCTACTTTACTTGTTCAGGTTCCACCAAAGATCCTTATTCCAAATTATGACAGCCCTATCTCAAGTTCAGAGTTTACGAGCGAAATGGCGTAGCAATTGCGAAGGTGTCGCGGCGAACGCACGGATTTAATTTCGAAGTAATATTTTACTAGCTCAGTGCCAGACAAGTGTATTTTTAATAAACTAAAATCTAAACCGTGTATACTCTTTATAATGTCGAGCTCTATTCTTAAATAATTTATAAGACGATTACGAAGATTGTATTAAACATACACAAAGTGATAAATTTAACTTTTCTATCAGTAAAGTATTGTGCGATAGTTCGACTCATATTCGGAAACATTCGTTTGAAGTTAGTCTATATTATGTTGAATACTTTCACTACTGTTGTTATTATATTGGTGAGTTTGTATTGAATACAGTAAGAATATAATATATAGTTGAAGTTTCTCACTAAGCAATGATGTGAAAAGTATAGATTCGTGATATGCTCACAAAATAATCGAAAAAAGTGTTCCGAATGCAGTGACAGCACACATCCACATATTTCGAATGTGCGTACATTTACCTAAACGTTCGTTTTTGAGGCACGGATGGCGTATCTACCTTTATATATACATACTATCATTGTCAGTAAGTGGATTTGTGATTTTGATGACGTATAAACACTCTTCAACCACAAATGTATGCAAGAACCCAGATGGTCCATCGCACTTTTGCACTTTGCACAAAATCGCCAAGTTTACGAGTGTGGCTGCCCGACGGTTGTTAAGGTAGCCACATCTGAGCATGCGGATTAAATACTGGACGTGCACTCAGCCTTTATGAGTGCTGAGACAATGTTACTTTACGGCAGTGGTACCAACTGTACACAAACAGTATCTGTTTAGGGCCCAAACTTAGTTACGGCTTAACATAACATATAAACCTGGCCAAATGTTGGTGCAACAAAGTCCGATCTAATTTACATTAATTTTGAAGTTTAAACAAATTTAATTTGCGCTTGCTAATCACAGCGCCATCCAGCTCCAAGCCAGGAACTTTTACTATAGGTATTAAATTACGAATATTTAATTTCTTTTGTAAATACGTATATATTTGATACTCACCACTTACCAGATGAAGCTGTGCAAATTATCTGCAGCCATCAGTAAAAAGATCCATGCAAAAAAAACGTTTTCATAAATTTCAGACTCTTAAGATATTTTTCTTTTTCATTATCAAGTTGTACGTATTCGTCAAAAACGTCAAGAAACGATTAAAAAATTTAAAGTACATTAAGCCTTCATCGGAAACTAGAGAATGACTCAAAAACAATAGAAATTAATAAAAAACAATATCCACTGACATTCACACAACACAAACTAGCCCTCAGTTAAGCGTGAAGTTTGTATTAAGGGTACTAAACAACTGATTAACAAAGTTAAATATATTGTTTTTGTAAATACATAGGTACATAATTTCATACATAGAAAACACACAGACTAATACAAACAGACATGCTAAAGCACACAGATGCTTATAATGTCCGGAGATCGAACCCTTGGTGTAAAAGCCGTTGCACCACATGGGTCGTCATTATGACCAATTACTACCTAAAAAGGTTTATCTCGACTTTCACGGGCTATATTTCGTCTCAAAATACCTAAAATAACACTTCAATTACAGTATTAAGCACAGATAACCAGAGTTATAATTAGAAATTCAAATTTGAATACCCATTTTCTACACACTGTAACCTTGTAACGCTTAATTTCAAGGGGCGCCATCCAAAATAGCTGCGTTTAAAATTAAGCCATTAAGATAACATAGGTGTTTGGAAGTGACTCCGCGCATGCATACAATACTGTTTATACTGTCTGCTAAAACGTCAAACTTTATTGTGTCGTACATAAAGAAAATTTCAATAAAACGCCCGAAACGTACATTTTACACGCGGCGTAATGGCTTTCGCGTAATGAGAACTGTGGCGATTGTGTCGTTAAAATGTTCCCGATGTAATATCGCCCGGGTGAGTTTCATTTAATGCGATATCACCGGGGCCAGTTTTATTTCAATTTACGTGCTCAAATCCATCGAGGGAGATGACATTCTGGATTAACGTCTCGCCTGTGATAAATCAATCGTGATTGGAGGGCACTGTTTATTTTTAAAGTATTGTAATCCTTAAACCGCTGCGGTTTCAAATCCAAATAGTGAATGGTTACAAAAAGAAAGTACTTGGAAACTATCTATAACAAAGAGGTTTTAGTTTCTAAAATATAAAATTTATGTTCACAAATTTATTTAAAAAAAATGACGATGAACTTTTATAATCAAGAGATTTGATTTTTTGAAAATAAATAACGTAATTTTATTAAATTGATGAAACAAAGTTAAAAGACGAATGCGTAACCTAGAGGTTCTTTTGGAAAAGTAAATAAAATTTAATTTGTCAACTTCATTTTACGATGATGTTAAAAGGAACCAGTGCAAAATAAATATATTTTCACAATAATAATTGGTGAAAAGATAAAATAATGAAACTAAAAAAAGATTTTTAACATCATCTTATTATTTCACAACATTTAAAAAAAAGGTTCTATTTGTCCCTTCTCTAAAACATAATTTACATTTTTTGTCTTCAAACCACAGATTAAATAATATATACTTCTTCAAACCAACATTCAGTATATAAATCTAATATGAATTGAAAATTTTAAAACATCAGTTGTCCTTTAACATGTCCACATAAAGATTTTTTGACTTGGATTCCAGAAAGATCCTTAAGATGTTTTAATATTCTCAGCCATTTTAAGGAGAATTTTCCTCAGCATCGTAGCGAGTGCTTCATAATTTTGACCTAATAACGGAGTCCGAAGTTGAGGTACACATACCTACAAAAAAATATTTATAAAATATGTAAAACTAGAACTGGCCTCTTGAATAGACTCAAGGTTGCTCAGCGTGCTATGGAGAGGGCTATGTTAGGTGTCTCCCTACGCGATAAAATCCGAAACGATGATATCCGTAGGAGAACTAGGGTGACCGACATAGCCCAGAGGATTAGCAAGTTGAAGTGGCAGTGGGCAGGGCACATAGTGCGTAGAACCGATGGCCGATGGGGCGGAAAGGTTCTCGAGTGGCGTCCACGTAACGAAAGCGAAGCGTAGGCCGACCCCCAACCAGATGACGGATGATCTGGTTAAGGTGGCGGGTAGCAGATGGATGTCAACTGCAAGGGATCGGTCCGCGTGGAAATCATTAGGGGAGGCCTTCGTTCAGCAGTGGACAAAATTGGGCTGTAATGATGATGATGATGATGATGTAAAACTAAAAAAAGACTTGTGATCTCAATTCTATTCATAAAAACATTCACTCAACAATAGAGTTGAAATAAAGACGCTGGGAATAATTCACAGGGCGGTATTAAGGGAGAATAATTTCTTTATTTACTTATTTCTTCCCTTCAATACTGCTCTGTCGTGGCCAAGTGTGTCACTTCCCATCAGATGAGCAAACTGCCACTCCCAATTACTTTTAAACATCTAAAAAGTTACCCAAACTTCGGGAATAAAATACGAAATTTAAAGCAAACATTCGAAAAATTGGTGTCAAGAAATCAGTGTAAAAGTAAAAAGACTTACCACCGCCAACACCACCACGAGCAATGGACAGACAAGATAATGAGAAGAGCCAACACAGCACGCACCAGCCACCAGATCCCGACCACAACCAGAATGCTGGCTAGCATCACTGTTCATAAAACAATCGATCATCAGTACTTACTTCTTCCCTTCAAACTATTTAGAGCACTCAGCTCATAAGCCAATGACTATCAAACAAACTGGTAAACTTTCTTGTGATTAAGAACTTGTAGAATGGCTCGGTGGCTCAATGGTGGGGACTGTTGCCCGCCTACCGGGAGAGCTGAGGTTCAAATCCCCCCACGTACCAATGTGTTTTCGAATTTTTGAAATTATATGTACGTTATCCGACGCTCTTACGGTGAAGGAAAACATCGTGAGGAAACCTTCATGCACGCCTGCGAAGAGATTTAAAGGTCATTTGTGAAGTCGTCCAATCCAAATGGGCCCGCATGGACGACTAAGGCCTAATTACCCTATACGGGCAGGCTTGTGCTCCTCGGTGGGGACGTTTAATGAGCTGATGATGAGTACTTGTAGGAATGCCATAACTTATCCATTCGGCAGATTGTACCTCGGGTTGACAGGCTTTTGGCATGCGTTTCTTGGCTCTGCAACGTTTCAGTATAGGGAAGAAGACTTTACTCAGGGCGCTCTGCAACCTACGCGTGGGTTGAGACTCTCAGCGGCCGCACAGGTGGCGTGGAATGACGGAGGAATACCTCTGTGGGTGGGCCGAAGCGAGAGTCCAAACCAAAATCTGTTATCTAACTCACTTGCGTGGCTGACAAAGACTACACGGCGACAGACCAATACCGGCACGGAAAGAAATCTCATCGTGATTGGTCAATTTTCTGTCTTAAATTCGTCTTCTGTTCAGACACATTGGTGAGGCTTACTCAAAGAGTTAATAAAGTGCTACTTTATCCGTATGTATAATATCTCAATAATCACCGAATATTTACCTGAGTTTCTTCATGAAAATGAAGCCAGTTTCTAAAGTTCGTCATTATACTTGTATAGGCTTCTCCATCACCAGGACACGATAAGCGTGACACGCTAAACTGAAAGAGAAATTATTTCAGTAACTGCTTGATTGTTTAACCGGATATTAAGTTTCGTATAAAATATTGATTTTCCCGCTAAACATTCCAACGTCTAAAAGCCTGAATTATATCAATAATGTTTTCCCTGACGTCTCCGTTCATCATTACATACTGGAAAAATCTGAACAAAGGAATTGCCTAAAGAATTCCTAAAAATTCTTGGCAATCAACATCCATCAGAAATCTCATACTAAGTTTTACCTTGTTGTATTTTGAAATTTAGCTTCTGGGTCTTGAAAGAAAGAAGAGTCTATTGTAAGGCTTGACTTTCCCTGATAACTGCTAAAGACTAGGGTCTTTCAGGGTATTGCAATCACCCTACACTGATACGGTGTGCATGGTGATGATGACGGTTTATTGTATTCGGTCCAATATTAAGGCCTAAGCTTACACCAGAAACCTGATTATTAGGATTCTTGCAATCATAAAGCAAAAGTATTCATCCATTTATATAACAAAATTTTGCTCATTTATTACTCTAAGGCGGAATCAATTTATATTGTCTAAATTGATTGCCTTTTGGCTTTGAGCAACGTCCTTCTCCCCCAATTTTTTGCTAAATCGGTTCAGCTGATTTGAGTTGTAAAAAGTATTACATATAAATATTTAGCGAAGCGTAGGCCGACCCCTAACCAGATGGACGGATGATCTGGTTAAGGTGGCGGGTAGCAGATGGATGTCAACGGCAAGGGATCGTCCGCGTGGAAATCATTAGGGAGGCCATCGTTCAGCAGTGGACATAATAAGGCTGTAATGATGATGATGATCAATATTTGATATTTTGATCAACTTACTTAAAACAGCAACACAATTTATAAATTAAAATATGCAAAGCCTACAAAAGATGGCAAAGAGGTCAAAAGCCTCGCTAAAAGGTAGGAAGGGAATATGTCACTTTATTCAGCGCGGAATTCTCCATAGGTTTCAATTCTGAGAATCCTCATCGGGCACACATCGACAGATTTTTACCCAAACGCTCCGTACGTGACCTAATACGATTTTGTTCACAGATGGAAATTCAGTTATCGCCTCTCCTTCATTATAATTCAAGCTAGGAAGAGTTGCTTTAACACCTTCTAAG
Source organism: Leucinodes orbonalis (assembly GCA_019425675.1). Taxonomy (NCBI): domain Eukaryota; kingdom Metazoa; phylum Arthropoda; class Insecta; order Lepidoptera; family Crambidae; genus Leucinodes; species Leucinodes orbonalis. The sequence continues at coordinate 13,696 of PQWD01004418.1, forward strand.
TTATTCAACGCTTTTTGTTGAATGGGTTTTTCTTTTGTTTTACATTGAGCCAACTGAAATTTACACCTTTTTACACAAAGCGACCGAGGTTTCCGCTTATTAAAATAAATTAAAATACCTAAAGCATTGGAGTTATTTCTACGTACTTACTTTATTTGAATCATTACGCATGGTTTCCTCAATTCAATTTGAAAGAGTTTTTATTTATACAATGTGTTTTCGAATTTCCAAACTATATGTACCGTCATCCGACGCTCTTAGGGTTAAGGCAAACATCTTTAGGAAACCAGTGCACGCCTGCGAAGAGATTCAAAGGTTGTGCGTGTAGTCAGTCAATCCGCACGGGGATCGCGTAGACGACTAAGGCCCATATACCTTTTATGGCTCGTGTTCTTCGGTGGGACGTATAAGACCTGATGATGATCATCCACACAACGTCAAACAATACGCAAGGACATATGTAAAATAATAAGTACATACATTATGTCCAGTATACTCCTTTGCCACTGGTACTGATCCGTGGACATATCCGCGAACTCGTCCACCAGCACCGTAGCTAAGGTCAGAAGCCTGTACAAGTCTCTTGTTTTGCGGTGATCTTGAACAATATATACGTTAGTCAATTTAATTTTTTTTAGATTTCTTATTGCTGCCAGGCAGACATTTCTGGAGCATTACTCAATTTTAAAGTCTTATTTAAGAAAAGTCAAAATTATAATATAAAAGAGAAAATCGACAGGTTAATAATACTTAATAATTATAATTAACTAATCGGAGTCCTCTGTTGGACACCGGTCACCGATTCTGCGCCAGATATCCCGGTCCTTAGCATTTTTCATCCAGCCTCTCCAACAACCTTTCGCAAGTTATCGGTCCAAGCGATCATTAAAAGCGCTATTGAAAATTTGTGTGACTTTAAACTAGTGAACTAATACCGCAGTCAGTGTCCATGTCTCAGTTACAAATGTTTTTTTAGTAGAAAGCATTGCTGAAAAACTTGAGCATTGCGGTATCCTTGATTAATATTATCTATTGGAAGATAAATAGAAGACAAATAGCGTGGCAAAGAATCTTGTTATACTATTCAAAACTAAAGTTTTCAGTTACCTAAATCAAAATGTGATTGAACTACTCATGTAAAAACATCGTATGCTGCATACATACCAATTCTCTTTACAGTTGACATAGTAAGCAATCCATCGTGGTTAATCAATTTATGGCATTATATGAGAAAAAAGAGTGATTATAACTTGAATTTACACTGCAGAAATTACTTTCAATTTACAGTTTTTGACAAGTTTTTTTTTGTAGATGTTTTGACATAAGGTTTGACTAGTAGGCTATGGTTGACATAATTGTTTTTTGAGTTATCAATAAGAAAAAAAGTTAGGTTTCGTACGTATAAAAAGATCTACATAAAGTTTACCCAATGTTGCGCAATTTATTTAAAAATTGGAGCAAAAATACGTCGTACGTAAAAAAACACAATGTTCTTGGATAAAAAGGTAAAACAGAAATAATAATAGTACCTAGCCCCATATAATAAAAGCAAGTTCCTTGCTATGAACATACTATAAATACTTAACAACAGATAAACAAATTTAAGTTTCTTTTAATACGTAAGAAAATAAATGAAATAAAAACACCCTAAATAATGTCTAAAGATAAATTATACTGTTCGCGGATCGAACTCGGAGCCTAAAACAAGAAAAAAACATTGAAAGCTTTCTAAGTGGTGTCATGAAAAATGATTTTTTTCACGCTTACATTGCAAACACTGGCTTAACCTTTCGAGACATATGAAAATAACTGTGCAGTAGTGAGGTATTTTGATATATCTGGTAAGGCAGTATTTTTTGTTTACTTTAAAATATTAGTATAGATTTGCATTACACTCGTTCGAAGTCGGGGCGGGTCGCTTAATTAATAAGATAGTATTCAACAGCTACACGGAAGCATGTGAACTTTGCAGTGACATGCAACGTCCCATTTGTACTACATTCGTTCGCACTTTAAAACTTTTAACAGTACTTGTAACCCTCCCGACTTTCTAGCATCGCTGGGCGTTACATCGTGGCATTTCGAGATTGTTCAGTTTTGGTTTCAAATTTTTATTGTAGACCGAAATTTAAAAACTGACGATGCGACTATGATTATACCAATTTACGCCTTTTACCTTTTTTTGGCTACGTTGAGAAATAAGACAATATCGTGGATTTGACTACTGTCGTAGACAATTTTCCTCCATTCGTTGTAGTCTTCCAGCGTATCGATATCAAACACTTTTAGTACTTTATAAACTGATATGCCGAGAGAACCAGTTTATAAAGACCCAACAAAATAAGGTACAGAACTCACGTATACTTAAAACTCGTCATAAATTATTGGTTGTTCGACACACTATTTCATCAGTGGATTTCACAAAACCAATGCTCATTTAATAGAATACCAACCGCAAATTAGACCACACCAATATAATACACGATATTTATAGCTTAATGGAAATAGAAAATGGTTTCGGAATTGTACGAGTACCTATTGTATTATGAATAAACATATTGAAATGGCAATGGATTTATTTATAGCGATAAGCCGCATCATATAGTTATCGTTGTCTAATATGGTATCTCCAAATATTACAGAATTAACATTATATAATATGTTTAAGGCCAAAATAAAAAAATAAACCTTATTCAAAAAGGTTATTACATTACACTATTGACGATTATTTATCGAATAAAAAGCCATGGTCTTAAACTGATCAGCTACTTACGTGATATAAAATAGTGTACATGAAAATCAACTGGTCCTTTTTATTTAACAGGGCTTTACTGTTGAGTTGTCAAGCACCCAATGCTTGTTTCTAAGAAAGAAAAAAACACTAAAGCGCTTTTTATTCAATTTTAAAAATCATTTTTGTTTAATAAAATTGAATTGTTTGAGATATTATGTATTTTCTATTGTATTTTGACATTCATAAATGCTTTTTGTAAGACTAATTTGAAAAAATGGAATACTATTTCATAAAATTCTAAAAAAATCTGGCGGCACGGTAGTACCCCCGCCAAGTCGAGCGCGAAGCAAACACTGCCCGTATACCATCCTTTACAGGATCCATTTCGCCGCATTTTCAGGCCCCAATTTGAGAACCTTTGGATAATACCAGAACGCTGAAATTTTTTTATTTATTTATTTTTACATACTTTATTGCACTTTAAAAACGAAATACAGAGAAAAGAAAATTAAATCTTAATAAGTACAATGGGCGGCCTTATCGCGCAAGGCGATTTCTTCCAGGCAACCTTAGGATGGAGAAAGAAGAAAACTAAAAAGGGGATTTTGGTGCAATTACTTATAAATAAAATAAAAATACTTTAAAACCTAAATAAATATACATAAACACATTCATATTCATATTGGAATAAAAAGAGAATAGGTAAAAGAATAAAATAAAAACAAAGGACAATAGATACAGAATAAAAGGTTTTTATACATAAACATATATCATAAGAAAAGTAGATAAAAAAAAAAATTGTACATATATAACAACAAAAATAATAATAATAAAAAAAAAAAAAAAAAAAAGCAGTTGAAGCAACTAAGAATAAGTAGCAAGTAAGTGCTTATTCAATTTACTTTTAAAGCTCTCGATTGACTGAGCTCGAATCTCAACAGGCAATGCATTCCACAAGCGTACTGCATGAACTGAAAAAGATTTATCAGCAAAACCTGTGGAATGGACTGGCGTTTCAAGCTGGAGGTTATCAGATGACCGCAAAGTGCGTGAATGTGCATCTCCAAGGAATCTGAAACGGTCCTTAAGGTAAGAAGGAGCAGAAGGACGAAAGAGAATATTGTAAAGCATGGACAGTATATGAGTATTCCGGCGGAGGCGAATTGGCAGCCACTTGAGTTTGTTGCGAAATTCGGAAATGTGATCAAATTTTCTCAGACCAAAAATGAATCTGATGCAGAAGTTCTGAAGTCGCTCAAGCTTATCCAATAGGGCCTCACTAAGGTCGAGATAACAGGTGTCAGCATAATCTAGTAAAGGAAGTAAAAGCGACATCGCTAACGCAGTCTTAGTTGAAATCGGTAAAAAGTTACGTAGCCTTCTTAGAGCACCAGCAGACGCGAAACAGTTTGCGGCTT